>JAUMGV010000057.1:348832-548275 GCA_032432875.1 Phytophthora meadii | reverse complement strand
TCCAGGCGCGGCATCACGAAACAGACACGAGAAGTAGAGTTTGCCACGTACGACTTTCCCGAACGGCGGGCATTCCGGTATGTCGACCGAATGGAGTACGAGATATCCGTACTTCTCATCGTTAGCATCTCTCTCGACGCCCATAGCTTCGAGGAAGCAGGCGTCGCGCGGTTCGATGATCGGTGCGGAGGAATTGTACATCCATTTGAGACCGAAGAAGCGCAGTGGATCATCACGCGTGGCTAACTCGAACACACGTAGAACTGCGGAATCCGTACCGGAATCAAGAAATGACGTCGTGGTGCGCATTTCCTCGTAGTTTGTGTCTGCAAGCCCGTAGAGCAGGTTCTCCACTGTGCCGGCGATACTACCGGTGGCGACGATACTCGGTTGTCCACTAGCGACGGCCTCTCTAGCCTCAAAGAAGTCTTCCTCTTCGGCGACGTCATCCAGCGACCGGCCGCGCCGCCGCCGTCTGTAAACCTTTAGATCCTCATACGCACGGACGTACTTCCAATCAGCAGGAGGTAAGCACGGCAATTTGTTCGCCTTGCGATGGATGTAGTGCTGTTCGTCGTCTAACAACGCGTCAATTCTACGTTGCACCAGGTCATGATACTCAATCTTCTGAGCCGCCGTGACCTGGATATGACCAAAGTAGTCTTTCGGCAACGGGAAGCGCACCTTGGGTGACATGGAGAATTGTCAAGTGACCAGCATAGAGAGCTGCCCACGGCGCGAAAGACTTGAGCTCTGCATGTTTTTCCTCGCCACGCACGAGAGCACGACGGGAGCCACTCGTTTACCGGTGACCAGCAGACCGCTGGTCATGACCGAGCGCCACTGACGTGGTGGTGTCAGCAATGAACCGGGCACGACCGTCGGCTTTTAACGGGTGTGAAGCTATTGGCGTTGAAGCGATCACGGCTCGGATCGACTCCAAGCAACCTGCTTGATGCTTGGTGCACCTTGAAGCTGAAGAATCAGTTTGCGCTTCAACCGGTGAGTCGAACCGGGTGATGTGGCGCCAGCCCGCAAGCATTTGGATGCAGGACGGATCCCTCGAAGCGGGACACCGCCGATCGGAGCCGTTGCCGGCGATCGTGAAGACGAACTTGACACACGTCGCTCATTTGTTACCACGTTTATAGTCTACGCTACATGTACTTAAATCCCTAGGTGTCGAGACTGCACGCGTGTCCGTTGCATCTCCCGCATTGCTGAGTCATTTTGCTGCACTTGACTGCCGATCGACGCGGCTCGCTTCAGCAGAGCCGCCAATGCGTCCGACGTGGACTTGGCCGACATATCCACCTCCTCTTCGTACGGAGGTTCGCGCCACTGCTCTACGGTTTCAATGGGCAGGGCGTAGTCGTCATCCTCTTCAGCGCTTGAACAGAACCCGTTCACGTCGCTCAAAGTAGAGGCGTAGCCATCCATGAAGTCCCGGCCGACCCAACTCTCGTCCAACGTGGCGTCCGTCGACCGGCCCCCACCGGACGGAGATTCCTCGCGTACAACGTACGGAATCGAACCTGTGTCTGTCTTTTCATCCCCCCACCACTCGCTCTCATCAATCTCTGATGCACTAAGTGAAACCATTTGCTGCTGATGCGCCATGGCGGCATCCAACGCGCCGGAATACGACGCCAGAGCTGGTCCATGGAGGTAGAAATCCGCTACCACAGCGTATTCCGGTTCGCACGGCCGCATGCCGGTCATTTGCTGTGCGTCAAGCACACAGTTTGGACAACACACAGCAAATGCGCATGGTCGTTCGGAACCAAGAAACAAACGCTTGTTCTTCGCTGAGCACTTGGAACAGATCGCCACGCCACACACGCGGCACGCGCGCAGACGAGTAGACGAGAACAAGCGCTTGCTGCGCTTGATGCAGACGGAGCACACTGCGTCCCGGTCGAAGGATTCGTCCTGGTTCACTGCGTCCAGATTGTAACCGGACACTGCGTTGTGGCGAGACAAGAGGGTGAGCTTCTTGGCTTCTGCGCAGTCGACGCCTTTGAGGATACCGCTGATGAACGACATGGACACGAGCGGCACGGCGTGTCTGGGCAGGTCTCCGGACAGATCGAAGATGCCGCGCAGCATAATATCCACGAAACCAGGCGTGGTCTCACGGAATAACCCGGCGAAGAACATCTCCCCGCGGATAACGTCGGTCCTCCGGCGGTCAAACGGCGGACACTGCAGAATATCCACCGAGTGCAGCACCATGTAGCCGAACCTCTGCTTGTTCTCGTCTTCTTCAACACCCATAGCTTCAATGTAGCACGCGTCACGGGGCGTCGTAAGTGCCTGTAGTGGCATCTTCTTAAGAATCCACTTCAGTCCTAGGAAATGCAGCGGATCTTCGGGTGCGTCCAGTTCCAGCACCCGCAGCAGCGCACAGTCCGTGGGTTCGTGCATATACGCCATCGTCGTCTGTGCTTCATCCTGTGTCGTACTGAAGTTGCCATACAGTAGGTCTTCAATCGAACCGGGGATTCTACCAAGCGCAATGATGCTCGGATCGGCCACCACCTCGTTCTTCTTGTGCGCGCGTCTCCGTCTCCGATACATTTTCACTTGATCTTGCGACCGGACGAACTTCCATTCCGTCGGGTCGAGTCGAGGCTGGTGACCCGCTTTACGTAGGGCGTAGCGTTCTTCATCCTCCAATAACTCATTGACTCTCCGACGCACTAGTGCTCGGTATTCCTCCGATTGCTCAATGGAGACGTTCACCTCGCCGAAATGGTCTTTCGACAGTGGAAATTTGACACTGGAGGCCGTGGAAGCTCCGGATTCCGAGTGACTCGACTGCATGATAGCGGACACACGACTGAGACTTGAACGAGAGCTTGGACTAAGCGGTTGCATGCACGGAAGCGTTGATAGCGCTTGGAATTGAAGGAAGTTTTGGGGAAGGTCTCCGATAATGGAGATTGAAGAATCGACAATGGCACTTCGACGTGGAATCTAGAGGGAAGTTGATGAATGCCGGCCAAAAGCTGAGATGGACCCGAGACGTAGGATGTGCAAGCAGAAGCAGCGAGAGAGACCCACACGGTGCAGAGCAATTCCAGTCGGGATAGCGTCTTTCAATACTTTTCGACCATACCACAGTGTTTTAACGGACCGTCAAACCTGTGATTCTGAATAATCAGAGATCTGCATTTTGCTAGTGAATCAAAATCAAATCAATTGGTAATAATAGATACATCGTAATATACGATATTATAGGAACAACATGCGGTTCCAATATATTCAATCTTAAAGGTTCTTGGACGCGTATCTTTGCTAGTTTTAGGGATCCAGCTCCAGGTTGCTGGGCTTTTCATCACGACCGAAGGCTGACGGACGCCATCTGCTGCTCAGGTCGAGGCTTGGAGCACGCAAGACGAGGCTGAGAGCGTGCCGCAAAGCGCTGACCTCGCCTTAACTCAAGTTTTTGGACCGCACCCAAGAGCTGTAAACGAGTGCTGATGGTGTAATTGGAGGTTGCATTCAACAGCTCCTTTCAACTGCGGGGTTCAAGGTCTTTCAGATACATGTAGTGGTCGTCTCAGACTCATCCTCACGCCTGGTCAGACTTTGCTGTCGCGTCGACTTGAGTTCCAGTTCTGTAGACCACAAGCAACTGCCTCATAGAACGCGAGAGTATCAGTAGAGATTCGTCCACAGTCAATTCTATGAAATACTGTCACCATTTCTGCTTGGACTAAAGAGCTATCCACCGAGACGTCAAGTGATGGATGCGATGTCTTGCGGTGCGGGGCATCTGGTAGATTAAGCTCGTCACCAGAGATTTTCCTTTGCGTTTCTTGACTTCTCTATCTGCTAATCCACTTCAACGTCCTATAAAATACTCTACATAGAGAGATTCAGCACTGCACTGCTCGTTGCCTGCAGTTCACGCACCGCTTTCGCGTCGGTGTCGTCGCCAGCAGGACTCCCGGACGGCTTTGGTGGGAATTACTCGCTGTCACCAATCCGAACACACAAGACGCTGCACCCGTGTGTTCCTCCACTTCCCTAGATTCCAAGTCAAAGTGAACGAAGTTTCCCATCATGACGGAGATTCCGTCGTGATATCTGTTGCGTTACACGGTCGTTGCCATACAGGATGGCGTTCCGTAGCAATGACCGTCTTGGCGTGACGCGAGTCAAAGGCAGTTCATGACTTGACAGCTGACTCAAGTCCATCCAGATGTGCCCGAACACGAATGTACGACAATCATTGCTGATGGTAATCCTCCCCCCGTCCCGACAACCGAGGGTCGACTTGGTCGTACCTGTCGGTCAGCGTCAGCATCTTACTGTGTATCAAGCGACGAGATCCTGACTCACACACCGTTCCAACGGATTCAAGATGTGCACTCGAGTGGTCGATCAAGGGTCGAGACTGGGACGTAACGCTGCGTCGCCAACCTCTTGTCGGCACTGCTGGTTATCAGGAACAGGCACTTGGGGGCGTGGCAATCTTCAGGAGCTCGCAACCACTTGCCGAAGAGAATTCGTAACACCCTCTGGTCCACCCACCAGACGACCCCAATCCTCTCGGCAGGAGCAGCAGGTAGAAGGTGGCCGACGCCACGGTGATCTATCCACCCCGATGAGAGCCATCATACGTCAACAGCGGATGCAGTCTCCGCTTTTCTGCTACAGACACTTATCAAAAGGGAACGGACACGCATAGAGTCTCGATGGTGGAACGTCGAGCGACAGCACCGGTGCCTCCGACGCAGCAGGATGCAGCCATTCAGTCTTTTCCAAGACGCGCCACTGCCCCGGAAGACGCCAATCGAAACCGGTACACGCTCTTAGAGACCAGCCAAACGTCCATGCCTTCACCACTTCGAGAAACGCCGTCCGTGTCGTCGTCCAACGCTGATTTACAGCCTGGAAACGTCGAGGGGTTCCGTCATTTAGCACACAGCATCGTGTCTCGAACGTTGGCTCTGGAGTGCGAGTACGACCGCATGGGACGACCGGAACAGGACGAAAATGCTTGGAAAATGCTCAAGAAACAGAACCGACTACGTGTCTACAAGCGGAAAGCTCAATCCGTTCAATTGGAAGAGAGTCGAGTGGGAAACGCAGCCAAGAAACCCCCGATGGTCATCTGTGTAGGATCCGTTGAAGGAACTGTGGAGGATATTCTCTACGGCATCCACGCCAAGACACGCAGTGAAATGGGAGCTACGATGACGTTCATGGACAGGAATCCACTCGACTGTGACGTCTTGTCGTTATTGGAACGTGGTAACAAGACAGATCCGTTCCGTCAATTATCCATCAAGTATCTCTTAGCTGAGACGTTCGGAGACACACGGGTAGTAAACGACCGGGACGTGTGTACACTCGAGTCCATGGGGTTTGCAACGGATTCCAGAGGGAAACGCTACGGATATTATCTTCTCCGCAGTGTGGATGTTCCCGAATGCTCTCCATTACCAGAAGACAGTGGCGTTGTACGTGCAAGTGTAACGATGTGTTGTATCTATCGTCAAGCTCAAGGTTCGGTTAAGGTCTACAGTAAGGCGATGATCGGTTTAGGCGGTTCTTTACCTGCGTTCATGGCTTATGACGCTGCATCAGAGATGCTACTATCTACGGCTGAAGCGATCGTCAGTGCAACAGCTAAACGTCTAACGGTCCTAGCGCTTCGAAACGTACACAACCGAAAGGCTCAAGAACCGGAAGACTTGACGTCTTCGTCGGAATCGGAACTACTGAGCAGCTCTCGACTCGGAAGGTCATTTAATTTCCGAGGTACCAAGTCGTTATCGACAATGGTGGAGGAGGAACATCCGAAGGCACAGAAAACACCGGTCAAACCCTGCAATGTATGCGGGAAGAAACCAAAGATGGCCAAGCTCGTGGGTTCTACACACCGCAGTTGTGGCGTATGTTACCAGTGCGTGTGCACCAAGTGCAGCGTCAAGCAGAAGCTGTACGCACGCGCGGAACCAGTTCTTATAGCGTGCTGTAAAGTGTGTCTTCTAGCAGCCAAACAGATTCGAGTGGACCCACGAGATCCATTCCCCATGCTTCCATAAACGCAATAGGCTAGTGTCGATGTTTGTAGTAAATACCCGTTTTCTTATCGTTTTAAAACATATATTAAAAGAAAAATGCGTATGAGCTCGTGACTGCACCATGTGGACGTAGATATCTGTACGCACTTTCAATTGCCCTAGAAGATGTGGCTCTAATGGCTGTAAGCATTGGCTTCGAGTGTAACAGAGACCTAAAAGTGCCCTTTACCTTGCACTGCGGAGACTCTGCCACCTACCGGACACCCCCAGCTGGGGAGACGATCGTGAAGAAAAAATATAGAGAGATCCTTTCCAACTCAGGACACATGTGACGGTCATATGTGGACGCAACCAGCGGGGAATGGACGAGCCTGCTGCTTGCTACGAAAGTGAGCAATAGGCATCGACTACCGGTAGCGACTCCGGCTCTGGTGCATTTGGTGGAGCTCCTCCTCTCTCATTTCACTCTTGAAAATCCTCCCGACAATGGTCAAGTCCACTCCAGCCAGACGAGCAACGACGTTACCTGATGACCATCAAGAGCCAAAACCAGTTGATCGTCGGCCAACAGTACCTGAAGACCACGACTACGACTCCAAAGTGCCCGAGTCGAGTCAAAAAGCCCCTAAGATGTATCTAAAAGACGGCGAAGTCGAAGCTTTCCGCCATTTAGCACACAGTATCGTCTCCCGAACGTTAGCACATGAGTGTGAATTCCGTCAATTGGGTTGTCCAGAGCCCAATAGTAAACACTGGAAGCTGCTGAAGCGTCAAGATGATCTCAGTGTCTACAAACAGCGAGTCAACGACCAATCTGAATCCAACCGATCGTCGAAAACGTATACCGTCAAGTGTGTTGGTACTTTAGAAGGAACGTTAGAGGATCTTCTCTATGGGACACACTCCAAGAACCGAGAGGAAATGCACGCTACTGCTGCTTTCTTACATCACAGCCACATGGACTGCGCCGTACTTAACGTTCTGGACAATGGCACAGATGAAAATCCGTACCGACAACTCGCACTGAAGTGGTTCATCGCTGAGACTTTCGGTGACGCAAGGCTAGTCAAACATCGCGACTGGTTCAATATCGAGTCGACCGGTATGGGCACAGACTCGTTCGGACGTCGGTATGGCTACTTCTTGGCCAAATTTGCAGATCATCCTGGTTGTCCACCTATGCCGGAAGACAGCGACGTGATTCGAGGGAGAATGAACATGTGCTGCATCTACAGACAGGAGCCTGGCTCGAAAGTGGTGGATGTTTACGCTAAAGGAAGTATGGATCTCGGAGGAGGAATGCCTGCTTTTCTTACAAGCAGTAGCTCCTGTGCCATGATGTTTAGTATGGCAGTGTCAATGGACAGTGCTGAGGCCAAGAGACTCACGAAACTTTATCTTCAACACGCTCAAAGGAAAGTGGAAAAGGAGAATGTTCGAGAGACAGAAGAAGAAGTGGAGAGGTCTCAAAAAGACACAACTGAGTCGGTAGTTGATTTGTTGACTGCATCAGTCATTTCTTCTTCTGCTGCGTCTTCAACTGATGGGATGAAGCCGTCTAAACGCTCAAAAGATCCTTGTAACGTGTGTGGGAAGAAACCAGCAATGGCGAAGCTGGTACGGGCTTCACATCGTAAATGTGGCATTTGTAAGGAAAGAGTGTGCAGTAAATGCAACATCAAGAGGAAACTGTTCGGCGCCACGGGTCCAGTAGCCATGGCGTGCTGTAAAATCTGCATTTTGGCATCCAAACGTCTGCATATTGACCCTCGAGATCCATGTCCGATACTCCCGTCCAAGTAACAAGTAGTAAACATTCCCTTTTTCAGCTTTTTGTCTAAACATTTAACTTGTAGAATCTGTGGTATTTTTCTGGATAAAAGCATCTTTGCTAGAGCTTCATCCCCATAAGCTTTAGTAAATACCTTGATCATTGTCGTCTCCTTTCCAGGATTTTCGTAGTTAAAGAGAACCAAATAGGAGGCCCAAGCGTCCAACGCTGGATTGTTAAGGGGTTTACTGGCCGCATCGTCGAGTTTTAACAGCTTAAAGACGTCATAAGGTGAATAATTTACTGTTCAACCAAAACATCCTCTGGTCTGCTAGCAATTTCTCCGCTGTAACTTTCGTACCAGAAACTTTTCTCGCTGTTTTGTAGTATCGTAGCGACGACATCATCTCCGTAAGCTGCAGTGGCGGATTGAATCGCTTTATTTCCAGGATTCTGGATAGTATATTTTCCCCCAAAATGCATAAAACGTCTTCAGATTCGGTTTGATCGCCAGTTTCGCCACTCCATCGTCCAGTTTTTAAGAGCTTCAACACGTCATCTATCTGCGAAACCCCTCGCTCTTCTTGGGCTCGTTCTCCCTCTTGTTGACACGTTGACTAGTACTAAATTGGCTGGTATCATCTGAACAGGATCGGGATAGAGTTTTCGCTTCTGTAGATACTGATGCAGCGCAAATCAGACTAACAACCTCTGTCGAAGAAACTTCGAAGGGAACTTGACATGCTTTGGCGTAGTATTAGAGATTTTTTCCCAAGTGACTGATGGTGGTGTATAATAGTTCTTGAAAACGTTGTCCGTTTGGTATCTTGAAAATATTTAAGACTCAAAGCGTGCTCTATTTCATTTATGCAGTTTATAAAACGCCAGGTATCTACCGCCCAGTAACTTTGTTCGCTGTCTGTCTGTCTGTCCGTCCGTCTGTCCGTCACTCCGTCACGCCCCTCTCCACCGGCCTGAGCCTCTCGAGTGGCATCTTTTTTGGTGCGCATTCTATACCTTTTTCGCCCATCCAAGCAACTGCACCTACTCTATTGACTGGAACCTTCTTTCCAGAAATTACAAAAGTAGTATTGTCCGCATTATTTTTGCAGAAATTACAAAAGTAGCACCGTCCGCATCGGACTTAATCGGATTTTTCGAACCTAACGGAACGATCTCGAAATGAAGATGATAAGAATTTGGTCCGGTTGACTGCGTTTTTCAACCTGTGTATGCAAGACCCGGGGTGATCGTTTAAAGTACTGTACGGAAGATATGTTGCTTCGACCACGCCGCTGCTCTGTGGGATCGGTTTAAGAAGGATTTGTCAGAAGACTTTTTCAGATCCATCCAGGAAAGAGACGCACAAAACAACATTGGCCGTGACGAGGAAGTCAGCTGGCGCATGGCAGAGTATAAGTGTCTGATGTGGCTGGCGGACTATCTACTTTCGAACGGAAAAACGCTACATACGTATGGACTTCCTGGTCTCGAAACTTACAACGACGTTGCTGATGAAGTCGCACGCCAGTCTGCGGATCCTATGGATATCGTCGCACAGGAGGTAGCCGCGTACGAACCGGACGACCTTGAGAGAACTGCGACGCTTGCGGATCAGATGAACCAGAACCAGAAAGACATTTTTGACCAAGTCATCGAAGCTGTAAACCACCCAGTCGGTGGACAGAAGCTGTTTTTTGTGGACGGCCCAGGTGGAACTGGTAAGTCGTTCTTGCTGGAGCAGATACTTTCTCCTGTCCGTCTACATTGAAAGGTGGCGATAGCAGTGGCTTCCAGTGGAATCGCTGCGACGTTGTTGACAGGAGGACACACGGCACACTCTACATTTCGGATCCCGATTAAATGGCCGAGTTTTCAACATGCAGTCTGTCTTGGCAGAGCCAGATGGCAGAACTGATCCGCAAGGCAAGTTTAATCATCTGGGATGAAGCTCCTATGCTGATTCGAGCGTGTTTCGAAGCGGTGGATCGGTCGTTCCGGGATATTATGAAGAACGAGTTGGAGCCATTCGGAGGCAAGGTCATGGTTTTCAGTGGAGACCATCGACAGATCCTGCCTGTGTTGAAGGATGCTACTCGAGCAGAAACGCTGGATGCTTGCTTCAAGTCTTCTTCACTGTGGAGCCATTTACGACAAGTGCGTCTGACGGAGAATATGCGTGTTCAGACGGCTCCGGACCCAGCAAGCGCCGCTGAATTGGCCGAGTTTTCCGACTTCTTGCTTCAGATTGGGGAGGGTCGATATCCAGTGAACTCCGACATCAGTGAGAACGACATATGCCTTCCACTCGACATGTGCATCATACCAGGCACACGAGGGGATGATCGATGGGATGACGAAGAAACCAAAGATAACAAAGATATGGAAGCACCTCCAAACTTCAATCTTCTACCGCCAACGGAAACATCTGCTGATGGGGGTGTTGATGATCCGGATGAGAACAGGCGGAAGCGCAACGTCAATGCGCTTATTGACGCAGTGTATCCTGGTGTTGGTGACGACAATCTTCCGGATGACTACTTCGTTAAACGAGCCATTTTGGCACCAACGAACGCGAGTGTGAGGCGAATTAACGACATGGTCTCGGAACGTCTATCAGGAGAAACAAAAGAGTACCTCTCTGTTGACAGTATTGAAGGTGTTGCGGATCCAAACATATTTGAGCCAGAGTTCTTGAACTCTCTGAATTTCTCTGATATCCCGCCACACCGAATTGTATTGAAAGTTGGAACTCCGATCATTATGATTCGCAACCTGAACAGCGACGCAGGGTTGTGTAACGGAACACGACTCCGAGTGGTGTCACTGCGTGAGCGAAGCATTGAAGCTACGATTATGACTGGCCCGTTCAAGGGAAAGCGAGTATTCATTCCGCGCATCATCTTCTACAATGAAGACGACGACAAGGAATTCCCGTTCAAGCTTTGGCGAAAACAGTTTCCTGTGGTTCTGGCGTTTGCGATGACGATCAACAAGGCTCAAGGGCAGTCTATCCACCACGTGGGGATCTACCTCGAGTCTCCTGTGTTTGCGCATGGACAGCTGTATGTCGCGTTGTCGAGGGTGACTTCACGGAAGGCGATCAAGATAGCCGTGGACCCGGAAGCGATCGACGAAGACGGGAACGTACACACCAAAAACATTGTCTATCGGGAGATCTTCGAGTTCTAAGTTCATATTTCTTTTGAATATAATCTCTTTGCGGTTCTCATGTATAAAATCCTTGAACCATGTAATATTTTCAACTTCAGTGGTCTTTTTGAACCTTATCCAAACTACGGGGACCAATCATGCCCACGCGCCCGCGTAGCGGGCGCCCAGAGCGCTAGTTCTCGCCAGATATCCGCAACAGGATTCTTCATCCACGTGGATTTCTCCATCTTCAGCATCTTCCAGATCTGGTGCGGCTTGGCCCCTTCCTTTAACCACTGAGTGAACAAAGCCATTTCCAATTCTGTAGCCTTTTCCTTTGTGCTCGACACCTTCTTGGCCGCTGCAATCGTCTTTGCCACTACTTCGTCCCCGTAATACGTAATAAAAGTACTCACCAGCGTCGTCTCCTCCCCAGGTTTGCTGTACTTGTTGAACAGATTCAAATATCCGCTGAAAATATCCAACTTCGGGTTCGTCAACACATTCTCCATACTTCTATCCAGTTTCAGCAGCTCAAACAGGTCGTCAGCAGTATTCCCACTCTGAACCCATCTTTTCACTTGAACGTCCTGCATCTTCTTGGCAATCCCTTCCATTCCCTCGAGTTTCTTGGTCGCTTCGATCATTTTCACTAGCGTTTCGTCACTATAATGCGTCGCTAACGTCGACATGATGGCGGATTCCGGATATTTCTCGCTCATGGAGCTCATGTAGCCGATCCACGACTTGAATTGCGGACTCTTGAAGGCTTTATCTCCTGCTTCGTCTAGGTTCAGCATCTTAAAGGCAAGGTCCGACTTGGCTTTGAGCTTGATCCAGTCCATATTATCGATTTTCAGCACTCCAGTCTTGGCTAAACTCGCACTTTTCTCCAAACCAGAGAGGTCGAAGGTCAACTTGATCGTCTTCTCTTCACTGTCATCAGCTCTCAAATTCCTCTTGGTAAAAGCGGAGTCATCCGTAGCTGCTAATACAGTATTCCAAACGAGGGAAGTGCCAATAGCAACAAGAAGAAACGCACGGGACGAGGTCATACTGGCCCTCCTGGACAACTTATAGGAAGTGATAGAGTGAGTCGATTGTATTCACTGTTCGTTCATCTGCGATGGGAACATCAACTGCTAGCCGGAGAGGGAAGCAAAATTCTTGAAGGAAGTGAATCCATTTGGCTGGTCTATGGGATTGTTTTTGTAGGGGCAAATGCTCGCGGGAACTCTGGCAGTGCCACTGGCACTGCCAGACTCAGTCTGAGACTGGCACCATCATGTACGTCCATATCGAATTGTTTGTTTCCTTCCCTGTTGGATAGGCTCAAAAAGGTGATCCCGCCCAGTGATCAAATCCGGCAGACTGAGTAGAGATAGACCTATCCAGTTCCGAATAGACCTAAGGAAGAGGTATTGGGTATCTGGTGTGATACCCCACTTCAAAACAGTTGTGCCCCTTTTCAAATAAACTGATATGTGTACGTGCGAGGTTATCTGCTGTTTGCGAGATTACTGGGCAATAGGGCATTAAAATCTCCATGTGTTCTGTGCGGTATACAGTCCGCTGCGGACTCTACCATTTCAGGCAGGCAGCAAAGTCCAAAAAGAGAGGCTCAATTCGGAATTCACCCAGTCCAAGAACAGTAGCATGGCTCCGTCCCGAAACCGGACTTTGCGTACCCAAGGAGAACAAGATGACGAGGCCAGGGCTCTGTGGGATCGACTTTTTGTCGAGGAAGACCAAAGGCAGCGTACTCTGGCTCGAACAACGATTCTGATGACGATCTCGTCACTCCGTCCCCCATTTATGATGACGCGCTGAATGTCCAAGGTCCTGATCGTGTTCTTCGCATGTGCAACTTCTCTCCAATAGAGTTTGAGCGTCTGTGGGAATGCGTTGAAGACTACGTGCTAGCTCACTGGAACATCGGCCGAGGGAAGAAGTGTACGCACAGCCCCAAGGACGTTTTGTTCATGACCCTTGGAGCTCTGAAACATTGTGGCTCTTGGGATACTGTGTCTGCCATGATTAATTTGGACTCGTCAGCTTTTCAAAAAATGGTGAAGAAGTACCTCATCATGCTCGAGCCGTACGTGTACGACAATTTGTTTTTTCGAGTCTGTGTAGCTATGACTAACTATAGCGTGCGATGCTGCCCCCTACGTCGTGATGACGGTGAGGCGTTCCAACGCTATGAAACACGACTTCGACAAATGGGTGTCGATCACGAGGCGCGCGAAAAAAGAAAGCGTCAAAGTTACAGGGACAACCGCCGTTCACGACTCGAGCTTTCCTCCCGCACTACCACACGAACAAGGACAAGTCCAATCCAACATACACCCGTTCGTCGCCGTAGAAGTATCGATACTAGACGCAACACAAGTCCATGCAGCACAGAGTGGGGCACCCCCTGATATTTAGGACTTTGGGCTGTGCTCTTTTTCAGGCGTCGGGTACTATCGTAGTTGGCTAGTGAATGCTCATTACAGGGCACAATTCCTAATTACCACTGACATGTCCTAATACATATTGCACGTTTGTCACCTTCCAAACAACATCGCATCCGCTCGCGTAAATTGGATTTTAATTACCCTTACTGGTGATACTGTGCAAAAGCGGAGGTACTCATTACCTGAATTTGAGCTCTAATGTTTTTGGGAATTATGCATGAAATGCGTTCAGCGCTAATTCTCGTGATAGATTTCGTGTACAAGTAGCTAAAGAGTCTCCGCTGTGTTTGATTGGAAGCTATTCTAAATAAACGAGTGACCTCAACTCTGAAACTCAAGGAGTACTCAAGCAGTGCTAGGTTCGACATTGCTAACTCATCTACTGCACTCCCAAGTCAAGATAAGCACCTACTGCTAAATCTTTAAGCCCCGATTGACGGTATGTCACGAGTTTATTCGAGAACCCCGTGAGCTAGTGAAGTCAAAGTGTTGCAAGCAACTGCAGCATGTCAACGAGACTCGTGTAACGGAGTCAACTCCGTTTACGACCTCACTGAGGTCATGGAGGTTTACTTCGATGATCATGACCTCAGCGAGGTCGAATTGATACAAGTTTACTTGCTACTTGAGGTAGCTCAGGTTTGCTCTTATTGACTGGCTGCAACAAAGCAGCAGTAGTAGAAAAACAGCAAGTAAATATCAATACACTTTTCAATTTACCGTCCAAGGATAAAAGCTTTCTCACGCTACGTTACATAGTAGCAGTGGTCGTTGTCAAGTCCTCGACGTCCATTGAACTGCCGAGAGTTGAAGCCATCGAGCAACTATCACGTCACCTCCGCGTAACCTTCGAATAACATACATACCTTTTTCCTGCTCTACGTCCATGGAGGCGAGCCAAGTCCCCTAAATCTTCGGAAAGATGCTACAGTACTTCGCACAGCAGCAAGAACAATTCCACGCTCGCATGAATCAGCAGATAGTCGAATGGAAACGTTGACGAGCAAGCCACCAGCTGCACGGAAGGCGGAGCCTCTCAAGTATCGTGGAAGCCTCAATGGGGACCTAGAGCTCTGGTTTTTAACCATTGAGCAGTACGTCACCATGGTGTCATGCTACTTAGCACCGACATCGATGAACTGGTACAGACAGTTTGTGGCAGACTGGGACCGTAGTCAAGTTGTCCGCACTTGGGAGACCTTCAAAATTGCCATGTGGAAACGGTTTTTATCCCCAATCACGAGTATTCTGAGAAGTTGTGCAAGATTACGCAACTCGGATCACTTCATGATTACGTGAACGAATTCCAAGATGTACTGATTCAGTGCAAACTACTAATCTCCCCTCTAAAACTACGGTTCTACTTCCAGCAAGGTCTGCGGTCGGAGAACGCTCACCACCTCCACGAACACCACCCAGCAACCCTGGACGAGACCATCGAGCTCTCCCTCCGATTTGACCACGGAGTCAAAGGTGGGAGCACTCCCTGTGCAACCGCCGAGTGGATGGAACGGGCGACCTGTCACAAGTGCAAGCAGGTCGGTCACATCGCACCCCACTGTCCATCGACCACATAGGCCGCTCTTTGTAGCGAGGTCGAATTGATATGAATATACAAGTTTACTTGCTACTTGAGGTAGCTCAGGTTTGCTCTTATTAACTGGCTGCAACAAAGCAGCAGTAGTAGAAAAACAGCAAGTAAATATCAATACACTTTTCAATTTACCGTCCAAGGATAAAAGCTTCCTCACGCCACATTACAGCTCGAGCAACGGCAATAATCAGAGTGAATGTTTGGAATGCATGTTAACGGAAAATAGCGGCTAGTGCTGGAGAATGAGCGAGCACGCTCATTCTGGAATCTAAAGGATAAAGTCGACTACTGCTCTGGCCAAGAAGACGTGGGCATCAACCCCAGGTGACCTCGAGAGGAAATCTCGGGCACTACAAAACTGAATTAAGACTTTCTCTGTATAAGTGCTACCAAACTATCTTCTTGCTCACAAGTGAGCGAGAAGATTGCGACATAGTAGAACTTGGTAACGATGATGCAAGAAAGAAACACCGTGAGACGGATGTTAAGAAGCGACACAGCTCCGGTGAGGAAACAGTTGGATGGGAATCTCCCCAATGCCAAGAATGAAAGGATCGACCGGCTAGAGGCAAGGCTGGAAGAAAACCACGATGATCTTAGGGCTTTTAGCACTAACATCAACGCAACAATAAACACCATGAGTCGAGAACTTCGAGACGAAATCACTGCTTGAACGATACAGTGGTTAGTTTGGTACACGGAATGACAAATTTGACCCAAGGTCTTACTCAAGTGCAGCAAATGGCACAAGAAGCACAGCGTTTGGGTCGATTCACGCAACAGAACCTTCGGGATGCTCAGGCACAACGTCATGCCCGCAGCTACAGCTCAAGTGGGGGCTATCCCGGCTATGAATCAAGTCGCTGCAGGTTACCCGGCTGGTGGCATCTTCGAGGGACAAAGAGTATTAAACTTGCGGAAAATGGATGTGAAACCACCGATTTTCTTCGGGGAAATCGATGGCGTGAAACTAAACAGCTTCATCTTTCAATTCGAATCGTATTTCCGGCAGAAAGGATACGCTTTACTACAATATGATGACTTGCTGACATTCGAATTAAATCAGTGTGTGCAAGAGAATGCTCTGGTCTGGTATCAGAGATACATGATCGATGATTCATCGAGTAAGCTGTCGAGTGCGATGAAGTTGAATGTGGCAATGGAATTCACGGAGCCCAGCTTTATGGAGAAAGTTGGAATCGTTTGCTGACCATCAAACAGACTGGTCGATATACCGGGTATGTAGGAAAACTTCGAGAGCTTAACTGCATCGTGCAGGTAGATTCACGCACGGCAATGAATGTGTTTCTCAACGGATTATCGGACGTGAACATGAAACAGGAAATATTGAGGAAGATGCCGGTAGATTTCAACTCGGCGATTCAAGAAGGATTTCTTGAGTGGGAACTCAAGGAAAAGACAGCAGGAAACAAACTGACGGAAAACAAGTACAAAGGCAAGCACGGAGGAAACAAATCGATGCCGAATCGACAATCAAATTCAACCGCACCTGCGGCTTGTAAATCCGGATTTGGAGGCCGAGGTGGATTTAATTCGGCCAAGACGAAAAAGAATTGCGGACACATCGAGTTGAAGATCGTTGGTTCAAACACCCGGAAAAGTGCCCCACAACCATCAACCTGAACGAGAAAATATTCGCGATGCTGGAACGACTGGTAGTGAATCAGTCACAAAGTGAAGAAGAGTAGTTAAACGAGTAAGCCCGCTCGATGTTGAGCGATTAAGTGGGCATACTCAGAAGCTCAGTCCTAAAGACTCAGGAAAGGTCCGACAATTTCGGCGATCAGACAAAATCGACTGAAGTCTTCGATAACATTCACAATGTATATCTCCAAAGTGAAAACAATAAAAAAAAGAATTGACGATGTTCATGGCAGTGCAGAATCAAGTAGAGAAAGTGGAGAAAGTGGATGTTTTCGACAGTATTACTTCTCCAAAGACTCCAAATATTTCTAGGCTTGGAACGTGATTATTACTCCTTATTGCGTACTAACGGTACCGTGCAATGCGCCCGAGATGATTTGTTCGTGACAAACTCGAATTTTATCGATAGTGGTACTACGATTAATGCTGTGAGCCCTGCTTTCTGTCGGCAAGCAAGATTGGAAAATAAAGTTGAAGACCGTGGAGTAGATATTCCGATTACTTTAGCAAACAAACAAGACATAAAGATTAGGAAGCGGGTGAACTTGTACATCAATTCTTTCCCGACGTACGTGGATGACATTTTGGTACTTCCAGTGCCTGAAGAACAGGATTTACTTCTTGGTATGCCGTGGCTCAAGGTTACCAACCCAGACATTGGTTGGATTAACGAGACTGTCAAGCCTCGTTCTGGATTTGAGCTACACAGCACTCCGAAGAAGCGGCAGCAGGGAAGTAAGAAGAAAAAAAATAGAACCGAAGACAACGACGATCCCGTCTCAGCCGGTGGCTCGAGTCGGATGGAAATGTGTTGCAGTGGGTGAAAATTCAACCCGGGGGCGAAGTAGATATTCCCAACATGGATATTTCTCGATTACGAGTGGTGAAACAAAATACATAACACGCAAGCAGTTCAAACGACTTATGCGAAAGCCCCAAGATATTGAGTGCGTGATCGTTGTGAGACCTGTTGCCAAGGAAGAGCAAACGGAAACGGCAAAAGCATTGACAACTGTGTAGGACTATAAAGGACATCCTGTATACTCCGTGTTAGATCGCCATAAAGAAGTTTTCAGGCAGAAACTTCCAAAACGACTACCCCCTCGGAGCCACGGAGTACATAAGATGGAAGTAGATACGAAAGAACCCATTTTCAGTCATCAATGGAGACAATCACGAGCCCAGGAGCAGGAAATTCGAGCTTCGGTCGATGAAATGTTGAAAACTGGATTGATTAAGCCGTTTTCTTCTCCACATGGGACTCCAATATTTTGCGTCAAGAAACCTGTTGGTTGGCGAATTGTACATGATTATTGGGCGATGAATAACCACCCAGTTCGCCGGACTTTGCCAATGCCGCGAAAGGATTGAATTTGCGAGCGCATGCAGGAAGCTTACTGGTATAGCTGCATGGATCTACTTAGTGGATGCTACCGTGCTGGCCATAAATATGTAGTGAACAGTTATTCGTAGCTAATTGGATCAATTTTCTATGAATAAGGCTAGAACCGCGTATTAGGGCGTTTCTAACGGAGAGCGTTCCGGACATATATTTTTTCATTCAGACGATTCGTGGTTGCGGAGAACTGAGAGTGACCATCACTCTGACGCTGATCTAAAGTACGTAGCGGAAGAAATGGAGCTCGATATTGAGCATTTTCTTTCGTATCTAACTTACTAATGCTATGTCTTGCCTCCTTAATCTTCGATGACATCGCTAATGCGATCTGGCATCGAGTTCACTAAAGATTGAAGCTGCGAAAGGTCCACATTCTCCCAAGCAGCTTGAATGGCCGACTTGAGCTCGTGGACGCTTGTGTATTGCTTTCCACCGCGATAGACATATCGTGCAAGTATACCCCAGACGTTTTCAATTGCATTTAAGTCTGGAGATAGTGCTGGCCAGTCGAGAACACTGATTTGTGAGCTCTTCAGGAAGGCCTGGGCGCTCTTTAACATGAATGCTTGCGTTATCATATTGAAAAACGTAGAGACCTTCATGGTAGGCCTCTCCAAAGGGTAGGAGATAGTTGGTAAGAGTTTCTTGGAGTTTTGGCGGCCATCCAGAAATGCCAAATCTGTTTTTCCAAGAACCGAAAAACCACCCCATATCATGACGGATCCACCGCATTACGAAGCGACTTGGTCATGACTATTACGAACAACCGAAAGGCGTGAAGTTCCACCCTGTGTTCCATATCAGCTATCTGAAGCCATATATTAGCAGCGATAAAAGGGAGCAGGAAACATTTCTTCCTGACAACACTGAGGGCGAGCTGGTGGAAGACATTGAGGGCTACAAATGTGTCAAGGGCAAGGACATGTACAAGGTGAAATGGCTTGGACAAGCTAAACGAACTTGGAAACCTCTCGAGAATTTGATGTATGTGGACGACTTGATCACTCGATATCACAAACAGGCAAAATCTACGGGAGCTTTCTCTTAGCGGACGGTATGTCACGAGATTATTCGAGAACCTCGTGAGTTAGTGAAGTCAAAGTGTTGCAAGCAACTGCAGCATATCAGCGAGGCTCGAGCAACGGCAATAATCAGAGTGAATGTTTTGAATGCACTGTAACGGAAAATGGTGGCTACCAGGCGTCGCATGTGGCGGGCCTGCGCAGCTGTGCGCACCGCACAGAGGGAAAGTTTAGTTGACTGGTAGAGTCCTGCTTGCAAGGCGCTGGCCTTCGGTTCTATACAAGAACGAAGTAGATCCACTCAAATACTGGGACTGCACAGAGTAGGTGTCCCTATAACAAAGGACTAGACGCTAACTATGTAAAATGCAAACTGATTTTTATTGACTTTATTGCCCTAATCCTAAATGTAACGGATTTCAGTATCTAACATACTAAATCCTAATCAAAATGCAACGTGAGGCTCTGAGGCCATACTACGTATCTACTCGTGTGTGTCACACCATTATGTACCCACATAAGTGTATCATGAGTGTCACACACCATTATGTACCCACATAAATGTATCCACGCGTGTCACACACCAACGAGAAACATTTCGTGTAACATCCCGTACACTCTTCCCCGCCCAGAGATTCCGGATGCGTATCCGGAAAAGTCTGTAAACGCACGACGCGATTATCGGCCGATGGCCACGGCACCTTGCCTTGCGCGGACAGCGCGCTGTCTCTCGTGCGTGTTACACGCCTCCCGTACGCGATGCCACTTGGTACACACTTAGGGCCCAATGCTTACCAAGCATAGGAGCCTATTGGCTCGAGTCAAGGGGCTGTGCAGGGCAGTGGAAAGAAGGCCACAGGTGGCGTATGCTACGATACTGCTGGATCAGTGATCCCACGGGCAAGCCTTCCAAGCTGCCAACGGTATCAGCGAATCGCACCAGCAGTGGGGGCCCACTCGCTTTAGCGAGTTAATGTGACCCCGGATGAGCACTGTGTGCAGGGCTTGATGCCCGGTCTCCCTGAAGCAGGCGCAAGCGCCACTATGTGTCACAGACACTGTGTCTTGTGAATACACGTGCTCAGCACGATCATGAGCACGACAACGAGCACCAGACAGCTGAGCTCTGGCTGCAGGAGGAGCTTACCTACCTCCTACTGCTATGCAGCATGCGGGGTGCCAATGCATTGGCATCCCTGGTACTCCACAGTGCCTCATGACATAGTCAAACCCATTGAACGCTTCTAGTGTCAGGTGATCGGATGAGAATTCCGTTTCCATCACCAGCTTGCCGTTTGAGACAGAACGTCGTAAGACGGGTCTGCATCACGAACTATATTCTCTTCATGATGGCGAAGCTCCGGTCCATAGGCCAGTGTTGTCAGAGGGTCAAAGACCCTTGAAACACGCGCGCGAGGCGCATGTAGCTCTACTGCGCTTGCAGTGTGAGCATTCGATGCCACGTCGACGGCACCGACGTGCTCGCTGCAGAGCTATTGCGGCTGCAGTCAGAGCCTGAGCTCGGCGACGACCCTGTGGGCTCCCCCTTGAGTGGGGAGGTGCTTGGCACCGGGCGAGACTCCGTCGCACGCCCACCGGGTGTGCCCGATCATACGCGTCAACGACGTGGGGCAATCCTGCCGTCAGTGAGTGCCTCGAACTCCCACGAGTTCTGGGAGTGAGGGTAACCTGGCCAGCTTCACCAGATACTGGTTGTGTCCTTGGCAACGACGCCGCGCCATCAGGCGATCCACGTGATAGTGAGAGCTCACCTTGCTCATCGAGCAGAGCAGGAGGACGACGAGCGGTCGATGGGTTCTCGCGCTGCGAGTGTAGACGCGCTGCATTGCTTGCAGACCCGCGTCGGCTCGGTGAAGGAGCACGAGCACCACCACGTCGGTCATCAGACCCATCGCTTCAGCGACTGGTCTGGAGTACCTAGAGTCGCGGGGGACCGGTGCATGAGTCGCCTCTGGCGCTGTATCGGCGGGTCTATGACCTCGAGCATCACGTTGCTCCGGATTGACAAGACCTCGTTTGGTTCGGATGCAACCACCTGTGGCTCTGCCACCTGCTGCCGTGCAGCCTTCGTGCCGACTCGGCGCCAGCGCCTCAGAACTCACGAGAGCAGGGTCCCGATATGGCTTAAGCAAGCCCACGTAGAACACAGGATGTGTTCGCGTACGCTTTGGCAAGTCGAAGCGTGTATGCCAGGCCCTTCTTGGCCATCGACCGTGAACGGTCCGATGAAGCGCGGCCGCAACTTTGGTCTTGAAGACGGCTGACACTGCGTGTGTAGGCAGGTTCTTAGCGTTTAATAAAACGTGGTCAGCCGACCTTGAACTCCCAGATGTTGCTTCTGCCTTTCGGCATCAGCTTGTTCCTTTTGAACATCTTGGCTTTCAGCCGATTGCGTCACACACACGGCATAACGCTAAGCCTCATGCGAGAGGAAGTCATCGACTTGCTTGCGAACGGCAAGGGGGCTGACATCAGCAAGCTGGAGTCGAGCGACGGCGCAGCCTCTGCCCCACCAAGCCCAAGGCTACCGCGTGGCGGAGTGAGCGGGACGCGCAGATGCGCAAGGCCGTTCACGTAGAACGGGGTGAAGCCTGTCGAGGCATGCACCGCGTTGTTGCGTTTGAGAACTCGACGGAGGGAGCATCGCGCTCCAACGCTTCGGGCGTTTCAGCGCATACGCTGCGGAGGATGTCCTCCAGGACGCGGTTCACGCGTTCAGTCTGACCGTCGGTCTGCGGATGATCCGCCGTGGACATGTCCAGTCGAGTGCCAAGCACTTTGAAGACGGACGTGCAGAAGTAAGCCCGTGAAACGGGGGTGCTGGATCCGAGACAATGGTCTCTGGCAGCCCATGCTGGCGGAAGACACGGTCGATAGAAGATCGTCGCTGTACCAGCGCAATGGACGGTGTCCGGCACAGCCGCTAGGTGAGCCATCTTGCTCAGACGGTCAACAAAGACCACAACGCCCGTGCGTTGCCTGCCGTATCCTTCGGCAGGCCAAACGCGAAGTCCATACTCATGGACTGCCAACGCCCAGAGGGTACAGGCAAGCTCGCCAAAGGCGCTGCCGCATGCGGCGAGGGTTTAACCCGCTGATACGTCTCGCACGTGTGCACATATGTGCTGACTCGCTTGTACATCTTCGGCCACCAGTACATGGAGCTCACCGAGCCGTAGGTCTTCTCGCGACCGAGGTGGCCGCTTGTCGGGCGTGTCGTGGGCCTGCATCGAGGATACGATACTTCAGGTCCTCATCGTGAGGAACCACCACACGTGGGTGGGTCATCCTAGACCCGTGCTGTAGTACAGCAGAAGCCGCCTTCCAGGCTATAGCGTTGAGAGTCTCGCCTTTAGGCGTCGTGACGAGTCACCTTTGAGTCCTTAAACTCATCGCTCCCTAGAGCTTAGGAAGCAGCGCGACACAAGCGTCGTCCTGAGCGTACGCCTGCTCGGACCATGTCCGTCACGGACGACGTCAGCCGAGGTGACATGGAGTAACTCGATAGTCCGGGCGACGTGGTAGCGCGTCAGCGAGAGGACGTTCTGCCTGCCAGGCTTGTACTTCACCTCGAAGTTATACTCCGCAAAGAAGGAGAGCCATCGAGCCATCCTCTGCGAGAGGTGAGGCGACTGCGTCGCTGTGCGTAGTGACGCATGATCCGTGTAGATCACAAAACGGCTTGGAGGCCGAGCAGGTGAACCCTGAATTTGACGAGAGCGTACTTCATCGCAGAGTAGCTCCTTGTCATGAACTGGATAGTTCTTCTCAGCAGCCTTGAGCTGCCGAGACTCAAACGCAATAGACGCGTTCGCGCCCGTCGGCGTCCGCTTGTAGCAAAGCACTGCCGATGGCGAAGTTGCGAGGCGTCACAGACGACAATGAACGGACAATCGCGGGTGCTGGCAACGCCAGTATCGGTGCCTGAAGCAGGCTATCCTGATACGAGTGAACGCACTCTGGTGCTCAGCACGCCATACCCATCGGCGGGGATCCTTCTTAAGGAGATCCAAGCAGGGCCGAGCCAACTCAGCGTAATGCTGCGCTGTACTTGCTGAAGTCATGGCCAAGCCCAGCCGCTTACGCAAGTCCTTCTGGTTCAAGGGAACCGGCCAGTCCACAATGGCCTTGACCTTTGCTCCGGATCAGCACGAAGGCCATGCTTCCCAATGAAGCACCCTAGGAAAAGGGATTTCTCACCCGCGCCAAAGACGCACTTGTCCGCGTTGGCGTACAACTTGTGTTGGTGCGCATGCACTCGAGCACTGCTCTCACGTGTTTCCACGTGTACCTGGAGCATCGAGTCTTCCCGTGCTCAGCACCGACTGTGACGAACACATCGTCAAAGTACGTCTGTGCGAATGCCCTAGGGGCCTGAACAACTGCGTCACTACGACGATTGAACGTGCAGGCGCATTCGACGAGCCCTTCGCGGGCATGACGAGCCGCTCCAGAGCATACCCGCTCGGGGTGCTCACCGCTGTAAGCGGAATATCACTGGCTCGCATGAGCAGCTGATAGTACCCATCGACTAAGTCGAGCGCACTGTCGTGGTGCAACCCGCCATGTCGTTGTTGAAGAACATCCTTCCTCAGGAATCGGGCAGTCTGCGCCGGAATCGTGGCAGCGTTGAGCTTGTTAAAAGCGTGAACGATTACGCCACTTGCCATTCGGCTTTCTGACGCAGAACGACGTCGGCGCGGAGTGCGAGACTTGCTACTCGCGCACGAGACCCGCGCGCGTGCTTCGCACGGAAGAAGGCGTCAATGACGTCGCATTGCTCTAGTAGGGAAGAGGCCAGCTGCCGAGTCGCGCAGTATGTACGTTCCGGGAACTGATCGATACTGCGTGACGAACACCTGGGTCAGGAGGCAGGCCGACTCGGTGGCTCCTTGGAGACAGACATCTCCATGTCTCGCTTGGCAGAGGAGTCAAGGGATCCGAGGGATTGTTCGAGGGGATCTCCGATCCCACTCCTGGCGCTCAGCGCCTTCTTGACCTCGGCCAAGACGGACTCGTCAATGAGGGACGATGAGTTTAACTCCTCTTCAGGTCGAACGATGACCACCTCTGCGAGTTCGCCAGCCTTCAAGGCATCGCCAAAGTCGGCGAACAACATCTTCTTCTAGCTCAAGGAGCTTGCTCGACGCTTCGGCAGTCCGTCCAACAGGACGCTGCCTTGGGCACTCCCATCCACTCCATCAACCAGAGTGTATAGCTGCCCACAGCCCCTCCCGTGCGTTGACACTTGACGTCACAGGACGAGCTCGAGACGCAGCAGCGTCTGCCATAGGGCCTTACAGACGTCGTCGCCTAGCCGACGAACGTCCGCTGGACGGAGTACGTGCTGCCGCACAGGTTATGGCCTTGCCCGGCCCAGTGTCAGTGACACTCAGTGACTGACTCGGTCTACCCACCGACGTCACTAGACGGAGTACGTGCCGCCGCACAGGTTTCGGCCCCTTCAGGCCCAGTGTCAGTGACACTCTGCGATCCACTCGGTCGACGCAGCCGAGGCCGCTGAGCGGAGTACGTGCCGCTGCACAATCAATGACCGTAACAGGGTCCAGTGTCAGAGACACTCAGCGATCGACTTGGTCCACGACCAGTATCAGCTGGACGAAGATACGTGCCGCCCCACCGTTTCACGGCCTGGTAAGGCCCAATGCCATGGGGCGTCCGAGTGACGGTCCATGACCGGCGTCACTCGGGCGGAGTCGTGCCGCCCAGCAGGGGTTACGTGGAGCTTGCCCACACGTTAACTACTGTCGAACCAGCGCTACGCGCTCGACAGGACTGCAGTGTCCCTCGCACTCGGTGCTGTCCACCAACTCGGACGACACCGACTTCCAGCATCATAGCCGACTCGGCTCGATGCTCGCGCCAATAGCGCTTCTGCTTCCTAGCAGAGGTGGGTTCATGACTCGCCAAAGCTCCAGGCTAGGGAGAGAGTGCGTAGCACCTAAGGTCTTCGACCTCCGAATCGAATCCATGGCTGGTGGCGCTCCAGGGCCACGCCATGCAAAGGAGTGAGGTGGTGCCTGCAAATCCAGGTCCAGGACCAGGCAGCGTCCACGCTATCGAAGTCCAAGAACTTAGCCGGCGGGTCCATGGGGACCTTGGCCGCCCGTGACACGGACGCCCGTCGCTGAGACGGACTGTGACTGTGTCAGCCTCTTCGGCGCTCGAGAAGCGCCTCGGCATCTACTGACTACCCTGAGACGGTGGGAGCGTCTGACATAGTTGACAGACGCTTGCGAATCGATCAACACGATCCACGAGCTTCTCGAAGCCCTTCACGTCCACCTGGACGACCAGCAAGCCCTGCTTGTTCACGCGTTCCGTGTTCGAGAGCACGGAGCTACTTCGAGGGCTGAGCCCCAGTGCCTCTCACGCACTGCGGAACTTCAGTTCTTCCCCAGTCAAGCCGCCCCGCGTCTACTGGGAGCCGCTGGCGTTCCCTGGGCAGAGCCCAAAGCGGGGACCCGCCGGGCAGGGTTGCGGCCATTTTCGCCGGCGCGCTCTTTGCGCAGAGGGCAGTTGGGCCTCGGGTGTGAGGAGCTGCCGCATGTATAGCGCCGGCGGGTGCTCATACGCTGCACCGCGGCTTCGGTAGCTCAGCTACCTCATCTTCGCATAGCTGAGGTCCGTGGGCTCGGGTCCACCGGACCCTGTGCTGATGGCGCCCGACCCTGGAGCAACTGAAAGTTCTGTTCGGCATTCAATGCCAGCGCTGGACCAGCATCTTCGAAGCTGTGGCGGTTGCTGACGGAATGTCTCCGTCCTGGCCACGCCAGCTGGTAAGCCTTGCCCCATGAAGACTGTCACGGCGGTACCACCTCAGGGTAGAGGGTCGGCAGCCATGCCAGCAATGACGTGCGCAGCTCTTGGACATAGTCCACCAGATCCTTCTTGCCCTGGCGACAAGCAAGGAAGCGTGACCGCACGCGATACGCCTGGTTAGGCGGAGCAAACACTTGCGTGAGCTGGCCTTAGCTCGGCCCATATCGGGGAAGGCCGCTTCCACCGACGTCCCGACGTCAAGGCCATTCTCGTGCTCGTCCTTCGAGCTTCGAGATGGCAAACGCCACGCGTTGCCCCTCCAACTGGAGTATGGCGGCCCCATGGCCATTTCGACCTCTCGGGTCCACAACAGGAGGTTCTCTCCTTCGTGCCCGTGAAAGGTCTTCACGCTGAGCGTGACGGGCTTAGCTTCTGGGAGCGGGGTTGTAGCCCCTTTACATTCCGCTGAATGTGCTCGACGAGAGCATTTTGGTACGAGGCAAATGCCTCGAGGGCGCACCGTTGACGGCCTCCGGCCCTTGGGACGCAAGGTGCGCCGTACCTTCCAGGCCCAGCAAGGACGTAAGCTTGTTAAGCGTGTCCCGCTGAGACTGACGGAGTCAAGTGAGCGTATGCTTCTGGCTCCATTCATCGCGAGAAACAGTCTTCAACTCAGGAGTTGGATTGACTACAAGTGCTACCAGATGTAGCGGGGCTGCGTACGGTGTGCACCGCACAGAGGAGAGTGCCGGTTGACTCGTAGAGTCCTGCTTGCAAGGCACTAGCCTTCGGTTCTATGCAAGAACCAAGATCAGTCCCACTAAATACGGGACTGGCCAGAAGTAGATGTCCCTATAACGAAAGGACTGCAAGCACTAACTATCGTAAAATAGCAAACTGATTTTTTACTGACTTTATTGCCCTAATCCTAAATGTAACGGATTTCAGTATCTAACATACTAAATCCTAATCAGAAATGCAACAGTGAGGCTCTGAGGCCATCTACGTATCTCTGGTGTGTGTCGAGCACCAGTTATGTACCCACATAAGTGTATCATGAGTGTCACACACCAACAGAAAACATTGGTGTAACATCCCGTTACATGGAGAATGGAGCGAGCACGCTCATTCTGGAATCGAAAGGATAAAGTCGACTACTGCTCTGGCCAAGCAGACGTGGGCATCAACCCCAGGTGACCTCGAGAGGAAATCTCGGGCACTACAAAACTGAATTAAGACTTTCTCTGTATAAGTGCTACCAAACTGTCTTTTTGCTCACAAGTGAGCGAGAAGATTGCGACAGTCGGATTTGGAATCAATTGAGTTTTGTAAATGTTAGTTAGCAAAAAAGAGAACTCCTAAAACTGCATTCTTTATCTTGATCCGTAGAAAGCATATCTCGCAGCAAAGTGTATCGATCCTTGAAGTGTATCGATCATTGAATTTGTTTCCGCCAAGAGCTGTTGGTACTAGCTCTATTGCAGTTTATAAAACGCCAGGTAACCTCGCCAGATATCCGCAACAGGATTCTTCATCCACGTGGATTTCTCCATCTTCAGCATCTTCCAGATCTGATGCGGCTTGACCCCTTCCTTTAAC
Source organism: Phytophthora meadii (assembly GCA_032432875.1). NCBI lineage: Eukaryota > Oomycota > Peronosporomycetes > Peronosporales > Peronosporaceae > Phytophthora > Phytophthora meadii. The sequence goes on along the minus strand of JAUMGV010000057.1, from coordinate 520,768 downwards.
CACTGAGTGGACAAAGCCATTTCCAATTCTATAGCCTTTTCCTTTGTGCTCGACACCTTCTTGGCCTCTGCAATCGTCTTTGCCACTACTTCGTCCCCGTAATACGTAATAAAAGTACTCACCAGCGTCGTCTCCTCCCCAGGTTTGCTGTACTTGTTGAACAGATTCAAATATCCGCTGAAAATATCCAACTTCGGGTTCGTCAACACATTCTCCATACTACTGTCTAGCTTCAGCAGCTCAAACAGGTCGTCAGCAATATTCCCACTCTGAACCCAGCTTTTCACTTGAACGTCCTGCATCTTCTTGGCAATCCCTTCCATTCCCTCGAGTTTCTTGGTCGCTTCGATCATTTTCACTAGCGTTTTGTCACTATAATGCGTCGCTAACGTCGACATGATGGCGGATTCCGGATATTTCTCGCTCATGGAGCTCATGTAGCCGATCCACGACTTGAATTGCGGACTTTTGAAGGCTTTATCTCCTGCTTCGTCTAGATTCAGCAACTTAAAGTCCGACTTTGCATCGAGCTTGACCCAGATTATATTATCGATTTTGACCATCCCTAACTCGTCGTGTTCAAGATACCAAGTCGGCATTATCGGGCTGTAGCCCCCAGCGAAGGACTCTATAGTTACGTGGTAACAAAATTAGAAGTTCTCTTAAACACCACACCCGAACCTCGGTTAGTTTCGCATTTCTCTTCACTGTCATCAGTTCTCAAGAACCTACCAGAAGCTACGAACACACTGACACTAACGGTAGCAACTACTTGAAGCAAGAAACGGCAGAACCGGCCAGGTAGCGGTAATTGGCGTGGTTTTTGACTTAGTAAACTCGTGACGTCACCTATGAATTGTACCTGCTACTCCTTTACCGATTAGGAAGTGCTGCTGTTGATGCGGCCGATAATGTCGGTATCTTGTTGTAAGTGTCTTGTTGACGTGGTTCCTGGATGTCGGTTGCTTCTCATTTGAGACGTTTCGACAGTGACCACTTGCGAATATCAACTATTTTTTAAATATTTAAATAAATGATCTAACTTCATCTTGTTTTGGAACATCCCACAACCATATCTTCATCTGGGGAAATTTCACAGAGGCAACCAGTGATTGATTGCCTGTACGAAGGTACGGTGCTGTGCCGCATAATCAGCACAAGTTCGCAAAAAATCAGTCAGGGATCAACATTGTTGATAATTGCGAGTCAGTTGGATCATTCTTGAGATCTCCGGGTACAACAATGGTAAAGTTCCTGTTCCAGACTCTCGCGATCGCGATTTAAGTGCTGACTCTCAAGTCGATTTCGACAAACTGGTGATGGATGCTACAAACTACCTGGCTCCCGCAAGTACAACGACTGGAGCTCCTACCGGCCCAGTCCACCCTCTTCTGTCTGGTGGCACTGGCAATAAAGCGTTCGATTACAGAGATGCAGTTGAACCTGGAGAAGTTGTCAAAGGAGTCATGATTCGAACTGGAAAGCGAGTCGATGGTGTTGGTATCATCCATCAAGATTCGTCGGGGAATCCTGTCACTCGGCTGAATGGCGCACGTGCTGAAGGCGGCACCCCTCAGACACTGATGCTTGGTCCAGACGAGTTCATTAAAACAATTGAAGCTCACACAGGCGACAAGGATGGCCGCATGGGAATTTCTTTCATTAAATTCACGACGAATCTCGGGAATTCTATCAACTCCCACGAACGAAATCGGAACGGAATCGGCTGAAGAAGGCTATCAACTTGCTGGTTTCTCTGGGAAATCAGGTGACGAGATCGATTCAGTGGCTGCAATTTGGGCTACAATCAAAACCTAAATGGTATTTTTACTGTGGCTTGTTGAGCTTGTAGAAATCTTTGTACTTGTACCAGACCTGAGCGTCTGGATTCTTCATCCACGTAGCTTTCTCCATCTTGAGAGATTTCCAAACCTCCGCCGGTTTCTTCCCCTCTCGCAGCCACTGCTTGAACTGAGCAGTTTGGAACTGACTCGCCACTTTCTCTGTTTTTGGTACGAGACTCGCAGATTCCAGCATTTTCGCCAACGGAGTTTCACCGTAGAATTTGGTGAACGTTTGACCATTGTCGTCCCCTTCCCAGGGTTTTTCGCGTTGAATTGGCCCAAAAACGTGATCCAAGTGATCAAATTCGGGTTGGTAAGCAGATTATTGAGGTCGCTATCCAGTTTCAGTAGCTTGAATACGTCGTCTGTAGAGTATTGAGTGAGCCACTGCTTCAATTGAGCAGATTGCAGTTCTGTAGCCATTTTCTCCGTTGTAGCCATCTTCTTGCCAGCTTCTAACACCTTGGCCAGCTCTTCATCTCCGTAAACCTTGGTTAATATCTTGATTGTGGAGACTTCTTGGTCAGGATTTTTCGTGTTATATCTCGCCACGTATTTCATCCAAGTCTCCAGATTGGAGCTAGCCAGAAGCTTGTCAACCCCATCGTCCAGCTTTAATATCTTGAAATATTCTTCAGGGGAAAGAATCTGCTTCGGTTTACTCTTAGCTACTGCAGTCTCCAGCTGAACTCGAATAATCCTCATCCGTTTAATCTCTGGTTTGGCTTCACGGAAAATCTTGGATAAAGTCTCCTCGCTGTAGTGGTTTTTCAGAACTGAAGCCATAAGCGACTTGGAATCCGCTTGCATGGTCACGTATTTGTACCAGGAATTCAACTGAGGAGTTGTAAACAGATCATCACCAGCTTTATCTAGTTTTAGCAGCACAAAAACATCATCAGCGGATTTTCCTGCCGCTTGCCAACCTTCTCTCTGTTGTAAAGATAAAGTTGTACCCATTTTCCTCTCGGTTTTAACCATCGAACCCGTCGCCACTTCTAGAGCTTTAGCCAACTCCAAGTCGCCGTAGGTTTTCGAGAGAACTCCAGCCATTGTGACTTTCCCGTTAGGGTTTTTCTTGTTGTAAATGTTCACGAAAGAAGCCCACGTATTGAATTTCCGACTAGCCAAAAGCTTTTCCAGTCCTCCATCGAGTTTCAGTAGGTTGAAAACGTCCTCCGCTGACTGTTTCCTCCAAAGCCAATAGCGAGCTCTCACCTTATCGGAAATCTTCAATCCCATAGCTTTAACCCAATCCGCAAACAAAGAGACTTTGGGAGGAGGAGGAAGAGCTCGCTCTTCTTCTCTTCCATCACGTAGAAGTCTTAACTGGGTAGTAGACTTGGAGGTTAATGCCTTGGGGTCTGTAGACTGTGAGACGGTGCCACCATTTACCAGTATATGTAGGAAGATTGCAAGTAGCAACAAGAGGAAGGGGAACCGCATGGGCCACCAATTCGAGAGCAGAATGTGAAGTGAGATGAGTATTAACGGATGGTTTGGTTTTTTGTACCATTTCACGAGGCTGATCTGCATCATCAAATGGTTCATACTCAGCGGGAAATCGTGCTAGTCATTCTGCATTTTCCCGTCCTAAATGTCAGAAGGCGAGGTTGTACGAGTACGATTGAACTCTTGGGTAGTGGTGCGTCCAAGACAACACCGCGTATAGCACGCGGAGGTGCAGGGCCTCCGGTCTGAAAGTTAAGAGAGGATGAGGTTGCTGTCACCGACATGAAGTGGCCGAACCCGATTCAGAGTTTGCTGCGGGCTGTATAGACCAGTCAAGTTGCAGCAGAGAACGTATGTCCACTGCAACGAATGTCTCTAAGGTGGCAGTGGTTGTCCAAGAACTTAATGTATGTAGATAAAGTCTCTTCTCACTCACAACTGAGGGTTACGCTCTTTAAAAACAGCGTCATTCCCGATGGCTTGTTCACTGACTGAACCTACGAATACCGAATACTGTGCTTACTTTGCACAGGGCTAACGCCCAAGCCTGAGATTATCTCTGGGATTGGTTTTTCCACATCCAGTTCTTCCGTCGTACATGTACATGTGTGATTGTGAGACGTTCAAATCGAGGACCTCTAAGAGCCTCTTCTCTTGGACCTCTTACATGTACTAAGAGGTCCAAGAGAAGAGGTCGTCTTTGGTGATTAAAAAGTTGGCTTTGACGATCACTTCTCTATTTCCCTTGCATCCGACAAAGTGACATGCGTCTCCACTCTCCAGTTATTCTGGCAATTTTCCTCTTCGTCAGTGTTGCTACTGAGTCGACCGCTCTGCAGTCCCTTTCCACTAACACTAATGACGTCCCGAGACTACTTCGAAGCCATCCAATTACGACTACAGAGGGGGAAGAGAGAGTTGGAGGGTTAAATACCTTATCAAACGCCGTCAAGTCCACAGCAGCCAAATTCAAGCAGACGAAGGAGCTCAAGGGCTATCTCAAGCAGCAACAGAGTGCGGATGAAGTCTTCGTCCTGCTGAAACTGACCGACAAGACGGATAATATCCTGACCCACCCGAGAATCAAGGCTATGGCCAAGTACATCAAGATGCTCAACGAAGAAAACCCCAGGAACCGCGTGCAGTTGATCGACGTCCTTGCGGCTCGACTGGGCGACGATGTGGCGTCCAGGATGATCGAAGCAGCCAAGAGCATTCCGACATCCAAAAAAATGGCGGATAAACTGCAGACCGACCAGTTCCGAGGCTGGTTCGAGCGAGAAACGACTCCTGTGGCGCTGGTGGGGATCCTCAAGCTGGACGACGCAGCGAATCTGGGCAATGCCAACTTCAAGGTCTTGGAGAAGTACCTGAACGTGTACAACAGCCATTTTAAGAAGAACATGGACATCGTTGAAGTCTTCAGGAGAGGCTATGGCGGACAGCAAAATCTGGCAAAGGCACTGGTTGCGCTACCAGAGGCGAACACCAATGCCAAGAATCTGCAGAGTCTATTGTTCGCCAAGTGGGCCACGGTAGACAAGTACACGAGGAAGGGATACTTGAGGAAGGTCATGAACCGAGACGACACCAACTGGTTCAGCCATCCGTTGGCCAACGTCTTCACCCACTACAGCAACTTCCTCAACAATATGCCCAGGGCTCCTCGCAATGTGCAGTAGACTAGAGAGTGCTACATGTAGAGAAACTTTACTTTTTAAACATTTAAAAAAGTAATACATGTAGAGAAGTTTTAGATGCAAGAGTGTAGCTTTTAAAAAGTTATTGTTTCGTATGGAACTTGTAGAACTTGTCGTACGCTAGAAGAATCTCCTCATGCAGCTCATTCTCCTTTCCCTTTTTAAGAATATCCTGGATCTTTTGAGGATTTTTGCTATCTCGTATCCACTGTTTGAACTGTCCCTCCTGGAACTGCGTCGCCACTTTCTCCGTCTTTGGCACCTTCTTCGCGGCCTCTAGCATCGTTGCTAGTGGTTCATCCCCGTAGAATTTCGTAAAAGTCTTGATCATTGTCGTCCCTTTCCCAGGATTTTTGGCGTTAAAGTGCCCCAAGAAGGTGATCCACGTCACCAAGTTGGGACTCGTAAGCAGTTTATCAACTCCAGCGTCGAGTTTGAGCATTCTGAAGTATTTCTCAGGGGTTAAAGCCCTCTGGGGGCTATTCTGCGCCACTGCAGTCTCCAGCCACAATCTCACAAACCTCATACGGGTAACTCTTGGATTCGCCTCCCGGAATATCTTGGATAATCCTGCTTCTCCGTAATGAGCCAATAACACCGAAGCCATCACAGCTTTTGCTTTATCGTTTTCGATCACATTCACATAGTTATACCACGTATTCAACTGTGGACTTACGAAGAGATTCGAGCCAGCTTTATCCAGTTTCAGCAATGTGAAGATCTCGTCGGCAGATTTCCCTTTACTTTTCCACCCCTGGATCTGTTCCACGCGCAATCTTCGAGCCAATTTCGGTGAACTTCTCGTACTTTGCAGCATTACCGCCACTGGTAAATCCCCGTACGTTTTGATGAGGATTTCCGCCATGATAACTTTCTTCTCTGGGTTCTTCTTATTAACCAAATCGACGTAAGTGGCCCACGTTTGGAGTTTGGGATTATCCAGGATTTCATCCAGTCCGTTGTCGAGCTTGAGGCTTTGGAAAACGTTCTCCACTGACCGCTTCCTCCAGAGCCAGTAACGCGCTTTGACCATGTTTGTGACCTTGAGACCCAAATTCTTGACCCAATCCGTGAACGCAACAGTCGGAGGACGGACAGGAAGACCTCGTTCTTCAACCTGAGGGTCATACCGGTACTTGGACGACGCGATGGCGTCAGTTCCCTCGTTGTCCAGCAGAAGCGTCACAACCAAGAAAAAGAGGAAGAGAAAGCGCATTTCTTCTGTCGAGTTTGAGAAAAAAAATGGCTGGAGAGAACTGTTTTCTGCGCGTCCAATCCCAAGGAAAAAAACAGCAGTCGGACTTCGATTCGGAGCTGTGACTGTTCTTACGAACCATAGATTAGTCGTTCCTTCACGTTGTTAATGAAGGCAAGAGCATTCTTACTTGTTAAGTGTTTTCGGAGCCCAGTAGAATGCATCGTAGAGGAGCTTAATCTTCTCTTCCGTAGGAGTCACTTGTTCTGGTTTGATATTGAACGCCGTCTTGAACAGATCATCGGGCTCAATGTGCCTCTTGAACCAGAAGGTAAAGAGTTCCTCCTGCATACTTTTAGCGACGTCCTTCGTCTGGGGCACCGTCGAGGCACCATACAAATACGAAGCCAACCTTCTATCCCCGTAGGCTTTCCGGAACGCCCCGAAAGTGGTCGTTTCCGTCGAAGGATGCCACACTTTATACTGCTTCAAGTACCCCACCCAAGCCTCCAACACGGTGCTGCCCAGAGGGAGCGTATCGGCATCATCAAGGCGAAGAATGTTGAAAACTTGTTGAGGGTTTTGCCCCTTGTTGTTCCATACTCGGTACTGCTCGTCCTGTAGGGTTTTCGCTAGTTTCTTGGCCCTGGAAGACTTGGAGCGCTTCCCCAGCTCCAACATCTTGGCCACTAGGTCGTCTCCGTACTTGGTTGCTAGCGTCCACCATTGTGACGGGAGGACCATCCGGGTTCTTTAGGTTCAGCCAGGAGATGTATTTCTTCAGTCCCTTCATGTTCCGTCTGGATAAAAGTCCTTCCACCCCGTCATCAAGCTTCAGCAATATTAACACTTCGTCTGCGGACTTCTCTTGCTCGAACCACTTGCGGAGGTTAAGACGGGTTTTAGGACTTAAGACTCCACCCAGAATATCGTCAAGAATGGGGACGTTCACAGCCCTCTCTTCTTCGACAAGACGTAGGAGTTTCCTGGGTGATGAACCGAATACGTCGGAGCTGTTGATGAAGAGGACAAAGACGGCTATAGCCAGCCACTCGATGCTTCGACGACGCATACCTTCTTCTAATGAGGAGTGATTAAAAACTGAGTCAGTCCTACTACACAACATGAACAGCTCATGATCAGCGATCATTAGACCTAACAATTGATCGCTGGACGAACAAGCCCACGAACAACAGCCGGACCAGAGCGCTCCGTACATCCGTTGTGTCACAGGGTTTGCCATCAACAGAACAGTCCACCCCACCAAAACACAATTGGTACAGTAGTAACGTAGAATTCTTCCTACCACGTACATGTACAGTAGTGCTGTCGGATGTATGAAGAAAACGCTGCTACATGTTTTGAGATAGTTCCATTCTTCTCAAATGTGATGTCCGTCCGTTCTAGATCTAAATCTCTCCCAATTTACTTAACGTCTTCTTGCCGACCTTGTAGTACTCCTTGTACTGTTGGACAACTTTCTTCTCCCATGGCTGAACTGATCCACCGAAGATGACCGCGTGGGCTTCTTTAGGATTAATTCCTGCCTTGATCCAGTCATCGAATTGCCTCTCCTTCAGCTCCCACGCCCTGCTCTTCGTACTGGCCGATTCCAGTCCGTCTTGAAGTGCCTTGGCCACCTTCGCGTCGTCATATGATCCCAAGACAACCTTCATCAACGACGTATGCTGATCTTTGTGCTGCCTATTGTACGCATTGAGGAAATCATCCATCGAGTACAGCGCAGGGGACGAGAGAAGGTCATTCACATTCTTGTCGAGCTTTAGCAGCGCGAAAACCTCCTTTGGGGTCTGTTTCGCAGCCATCCAAAGCTCCACTTGTTCCCTACTCAGCTTCATCGCCACGTTCTGGGTACTGGAGTACTTGGTCATCGTTTGAAGGAGTTTGGCCGTTTCGTCGTCTCCGTAGCGAGCCACAATCGCTGCTAGCATGGAGACCTCGTGGTCGGGATTCTGCGCGTTGTATTTCTTCACGTACGAGGCCAAAGTGTTAAAGTTTGTGGCATCTCGGAGCTTCTCAATGCCATCGTCCAGCTTGAACAGTTTCAAAGCATCGTCTGCGTCTTCACCTTTCGCAAGCCAAAGGTTCACTTTCCCCTTGGTGATCGTAGAGCTGATGGCGCTAGTGACCGTGTCGAGGCCTGGGACGTTCATCCTCTCTTCGTCTTCTGAGTCTTCGCTCTCCTCCAAAGTGTCGACCGTTCTCAGCAATCTCTTCGACATGAATCCGTTGGCTGTAGCAAATGAATGCTTCTGTTCCATGTGTGAAGCATCGACGTTAAAGACGGCAACAGCAGTGAACAGCAGAACGCAGGGGAGACGCATGGTTTTAGGCAACTTTGAACGCAAATTGAGAAGTGAACGTCACGTTATGCTGAGTTGCGAGTCAGCAGCAGAGGCTTACGCGCCCTGGGGCACATGTACTGGGGGCACTGGAGAGACAGCTCTCGTCTGAAGTTTTATTGTGCTGAGATGATCTGTCATGTATCGTGCCGTTATCGACGATAACAAGCTTGTTGCGTTATTACTTGTACTTGAACTATTGTCCAATTTCGGCTGTTTCTACAACTTGGGCGATCCAATCTTAAGATTTAGCACATGGCGAGCTGGAACAACGTGCTGCTGTCTTCGCTCTGGATGTCCTCACCACCAAGGCTGCCGCATGGACGGATACACACGACACGAGTACACTGTACACCTCCCACTTCAAACTCGTGGGTAGTGTGCAGTTGGTACACTACATGGACACAAAACCTGGTAAATTTTATAGCCAACATTCAACTGTGTTGTCGTTCTCGTCGTCTTCTGCTGTTGATAAATGTTAGTACCACCAATCTACGTTGGGGCCTCCGGGTGGTCCACTGGTCAACGCACCACAAAGCTACGCACTTGGCAGGCGTTCGAGTCCCCACTTTCCAGATGATTAGCATTCGAAAATTCAATATCCCATTCAAACAATTCACAGTCACAATCAAACCTTCAGAATTCAATAGCCAGGCCAACCAGTTAATCAACTCCACCAATCTAGTGCGCTGGGTCAAGGTATGCCTTAAGATCTACTCTTTATATCGTTGTTTTTAAGCTTGAAGCCCAGTACGCTTGGCATTGCGATAGAATTTCCTAAAATCTCGCGCAACTTTCTTGGTCAGATCGTCCGAGTTGGCAGCCATTCCAATCAACTTGTTCACCGTGATGGGGGTCCCACCAACACCGTACCAATACTGAAACTGCACGGCACGCAACTTGATGGCAAGTTCTGCGGAACTGTCAACCATTGCCGCGGCAGCAATCATCTTGGCGATGGCTACGTCGCCATATTGCTCAGCTAACGTTATGAAGAGGGATTTATCTGTGTTGCTTTGACGAGTCCTGGTAACGTAAGTTGTCCAAGTAGATAACAACGGACTCTCAAACAGATTATCACCCGTCTTGTGGAGCTTCAGGGCCTTGAAAACGTAGGTTGAAGACTTGCCAGCACTCTCCCAGTTCGAAAGTTGGATCCTTTCCAGCTTGGCAGCGATAGAGCGCGTGCTGTCGACCTCTTTCGCTGCTGCAAACATCGTCGCCAGAACGTCGTCAGTGTAGTGCGTAGCCAATATCGAGAACATTGCTGTCTCTGGGGCGTTCTGTTCAGCTTTCCTCACGATTTTCTCCCACTTGAAAAACCCTGGAGAGCTGAAGAGACCGACCCCCATCTTGTCAAGCTGGAGAATCTTAAACGCGTCGCCTGGAGATTGATTCCCAACCCGAAGTTTGATATTCTGGATCAACTTGGTCGTCCATTTCGTCTTGCTGGCCACAGCTTGATTTAGGCCTGGAACACTCGCGGTGAGGACTCTTCCAGCCTCCTTAGACACTGACGCAGTGGAGACGGCACTGAGGCAAGCTATGACCACAACAAGGAGAACGTAGTAGCGCCGGGTAACTGAGCAGATCATGACGGTGTATGAACAACAGCACAATCCAAAGTGAGGGGGTCATCTGCGAGGAAAGTTTACTGCTGGACAAGCAGTAAACTTTCCTCGCGCAGTGCTTGTACATTTATGCTGCATGACTAAGCAAAGCTTGATGCTTATCCTGCAACATCGTTTCAATGCGCTCTCCGTTTTCCGTATCCTAATGTCGCAGTGTGCCTCGCACTGTGTGTCTTCCAGTCAATTGAGTGAATTCTCAGCTGCGATACATGTATCATTGAGATTCTGTTGAAACAGCGTTCGGTAAATCTACTGTCACCACTTTGCTTGTGCATTTGCATGTACTACATGTACTTCGTTGCCTTAGCGACCTGAAGATGCCGTTTGAGTGCCGTATTGTGCATGACCCAATTGGCACTTGCCCAGTGAATCTTCCGGGTAGACAAGCATCAAGACTGAAAATAAAAGCAGGGTTAACAAGGACGAGAAGGATGTTTCATTGCGTAATTTGTGCCTTTGGCACAGGTGGTTCAAAGACACTTGCAGCGCAGGTCTGGGGCCCAAGATGGGATGCCCTTGGATCAAGATTATCCATGAAAAGTTACCATTAATAATACCAAAGCATGTAAAATCAACCGCGACAGACCTCGTCTTTCGTCGCATGCAAGAGTTTAATATTATCGGCTTAAGCCAGGCAGGATCATTTCTACGGACCAGCTACACAGATTGACGGAAGGCTACGGCCACTTTCCCGCAGGTGCAAAGTCTGTCCTGCGTGTGTAGACTGGTTATGTGAGAACGAATTAATAACGATTTTGGTAAAAGATAGAGAGTAGCTGTATTTGCACTTGGTTTTAAGTGCCGTCGGAGCAATTTGTAAAGCTTATAAGCAGTTTACTCGTCCTTCTTTCCCTCTGCGTAGCTGTCCAGCCACCCCCGGTGCTCCTCGCGACCATCAAAGTGACCGTCAGTGACTGGGACTCACGGCGTGCATAAGTTCACCCCGAAAGAGGAGAATTTCGGGGCAACCTGGCGCTTGTGACAGCGTCTTCTCGCTGCATTTAAACGAAAAGATCATCCGTTGGCTCTATCGCTAAAAGGACACGTCGTTTATCTTTTATTGTGTAGTGCATGTGGCGTCGTTTGGCTGGCGCATACACCTCGTCAAGGAGGCCTGTGATGGCAACCTCCTCTGCCTCCTGCAATACTGTCGCGGGTGGTGGGGGCTGCGAGGACAACTCGTCCGCTGCCTCCATTTTATCGAGTGGCTGGTGGAGACCTCCGTTTTATCGAGTGGCTTGGTTTATCGAGTGGCTGGTGGAGTTTTATTTTAGCGATTGAACGCTGCGACGGGCGATTTGATTGGTTGATAACAATATGTATACACAATTCTATATCACATGCACCCTTTTTATGTGGCTGTAGCATTCTGTCAATCTGTGTACTCGCATCTTTGGGATCTCCCGACCCACAGGCACATTATGCGAAAACTGTAGCCATGTACTGTACGCCCGACACCATCCACATCGCGTGTGTTGCATGCTTAGGGCGTAACACACCACCCGGCTGTCCACATTGAGTTCAATGCTACTGAAAGTTTTCAGTCTGAAACCAGCAAAAATTGCCTGAAGGATCGGTAATTCCGAGCTCGTATCACCTCCAGTTGAGGCTGCATCATTGCAGCTTTGGCCAGTAGTAGAGAGCGTCGACCTTCCCGATTTCCTTCGCTATGAACATTGCCGATGAGAATCCACTGCGAAGAGCTCGAACACTTCAGCCCCTTTCAGAGCGTCGAGACAGAGCTCGACCCACCAGTATGCGCGAGAAACTCGGAGCAAAATGGCACAAATCCCGTCTGGCCCGGTCATCTACCAAGACCCCCGAGCCGCCCATGGCTCGACCTAAAGTAAAACTGCGTGAAGGGGACGTCGAAGCCTTCCGGAATTTAGCCCACAGTGTCGTGTCAAGGACTTTAGCCCATGAGTGCGAGTACCGACGTCAAGGATGTCCGGAACCCGATGTACGCGAGTGGAAGCTGGTTAAAAAACACAACGGACTGCGTGTGTACAAGTGCAAGATGCAACCAGAGTTCCAGCCTTCACTGAGTCAGGACAACGCATTGGCCAGAGCTCCCACCACTTTCTGCGTTGGGACTATTGACGGATCCCTAGAGGATGTTCTCTACGGTCTGCACACCAAGACCCGAAGAGAAATGCACGTGGCCAACAACTTCCTCAACAAAGGCCACCTCGAATGTGCCGTTTTATCCGTGATCGAATGCGGATCCAACCGTGATCCGTTCAAACAACTCGCACTGAAGTGGATTTTAGCGCAGAATTTCGGAGAAGTCAAGAGTGGCAACTACCACGACGTCTGCACGATTGAGTCCATGGGAACTGGCGTTGACGGTCGCGGTGAACGCTTCGGCTACCGGTTAATTAAGAGTGTTGACTTGGCAGAATACCCGCAGTTGTCCACTAGCAACGACGTCGTCCGAGCCCGAATGACCATGTGTTGTATACTCCGACAGGACGTGAGCTCCCGAACTGTGCGAGTGTACTCAAAAGGGATGTTGGATATGGGGGACTGTCCTTCGTTTCTGCCTAACAGTGACGCTACGTGTACGATGATGTTGTCCATCGCTAGTTCTACAGAAATTGCAGAAGCTAAGCGTCTCACTCTCTTGGCTCTACAACGTGCAGAGTACAGTGCGTGTCGCTCTCAAGCTGAAGATTCTTCACGGGAAACAGAGTCAACGATCACTTCTCCCCTCCCAGTTGAAGGTTTCGATCCTCACGAGTCTTTCATGCAGCAGATGCCGTCGGATCCGTGCTCTGTGTGCGGTAAGAAACCCAAAATGTCCAAGTTTGTGCGGCATCGACACTGTGGCGTCTGCAAGCAACGAGTTTGTCATAAATGCCACGTCAAGAGAAGACTTTTCGCTCGGTCAGATGCGGTGGTGGTGGCGTGCTGTAAGATCTGTATTATCGCGTCCAAACGTCTGCGTATTGACCCTCGTGACCCCTGTCCAATGCTCTGAGCACTTTAGGTTGTAGCTACTTTATCATGAATATTATCAAAACAAAACAACTTTCTCGAATCCGTTTTGAGTCATTATCACTGAACCACTAAGAGCATGGACAAGTACGAGTGCATGAACCAAAGGTAGGCTCCGACAAACACCAATCTCTGTAGAATGGGCGGTAGAATCACCAACAACTGCACTACGACCCCCCATGACCACATGAATAGGTAGGGCAACGTCAACCAGTGCCACACCGGCCACATCCCCACAGCCAAACTGTTCACACATAAAAGTCAGCATAAAATACCGTTTCCTACACCTTAAATTACTTACCAGATTCCCGACAATAACATGGACACGAGCATCCCATGCGTCGCTGTCTTAGCCGATTCGTAGTTAACCTTCTCCCCTCGGATCAAACTGCGGTACACTTCAATGTACGCCCCAAAGGCGCCCAATAGCGTGGCGAATAAAATACCCAAATGCACGAAGCTGCGGTTGGCGTGAGGCGCGTGCAGCAATTGAGGCACGAAATCCGCTTCGTACAGGCCCAAACTCGCCACAGTTAAGAACACAACGGACCAAATTTTGTCCATAACGAGATGCACCCAGCTCTCCGGTTGCGAGCGTCGAGATGTCGGTATACCAGGGACCATTGGGTCCGTCTCTAGTGTCTCGTTGTCTTCTTCATGGCGCTGGGAGTGCGGACGGCGCTCTTTGACCTCCTGCATGTCCATCATCGTTAAGGGTTAATTGTGGAAGAGATGTTATTTAACTGATTTAACTATATCAGTTTTTTTTCAATTGTGGATATATTTTTTCATTCTGATTCTGGGGGGCGGAATGAGTGTGAAGAAGTCTACGGAGGCTGTGACGGCAGCTGTGGAGGCCTCCGTGTCTGCTGCGTCTGCACGAGGCTGTAGAGAGGTGGCAGCTAACAAACGGGGCGTGTTTTTCCTCACGTTCTTCAGTTATGTGCTGTTTCATGCGAGTCGGAAGAGTTTTTCAGCGATTAAGGGTGAAATGGGGGACGAGCAGTGGATCCACTCGACAATCTACTCGAAGGACCAACAGGCCGAGATGTATGGGCTCATGGATACATTATTCATGGGCTTCTACGCGCTTGGACTCTACGTCAGGTATGGTGTGGTAGAATTAACGGTTATGTTAATATTTAACTGATATGTGACGTGTGATAACTGTTAATGTTGAAGTGGCATATTAGGCGACAAGCATGACCTTCGACGTATGATCGCCGGTGGGATGTGGGCTACAGCAGCAATAACCCTTCTGTTCGGTCTGGGTGCATTAGCAGATATCCACGCACTGAGCTTTTATGCTGTTCTATGGGGCCTTAACGGTTTGATCCAGTCCAGTGGATTCCCAGCTAACGTTGCAGTTATGGGTAAATGGTTCGACCAGAATGAACGTGGGGCTGTACTTGGAGTGTGGAGTGGGAATGCCTGTCTAGGAAATATTGTGGGTACAGCACTGGTGGCTGTGATGTTTGCCATTTTGGACAAAACTGTGGCTTGGAAGATCGCGCTGGTTGTTTCAGCTGCGTTGGTGGCGTTCCATGGACTGATCATCCACTTTTTCCTGTATCCGGACCCCAAGGACGTGCCGTATCGTCATGAATCGCTTGAAGAAGCTAAACCTGAAGTGGCCAAAACCAAAGATGACACGGAGGAGAGTGCTGACTCGACGGAAGATGCTAAACCTAAGGGTATTGGCTTTTTCGATGCCTGGTGTATCCCTGGAGTAAGTGTTACTCTTGAGGAGTGCTTTTACTTCTTGCTGTGTATTGATTTACGTGCTGTTTTATTCTGTAGGTTTTGCCATACTCTTTGTCGTATGCTTGTCTTAAATCGGTCAACTACGCGCTGTTCTTCTGGATTCCGTTCTACCTGACTGTGTCACTTCACATGGACAACTCTCAGGCGGGCTCTTTCTCGGTTCGTGGCTAGCTGGTAGTTTTATCAGAGGCGGAGTTTTAACTTGTTGCTGCTTCGTAGATGCTCTACGATGCTGGTCAGATCTTTGGTGGGTTCGTGGGTGGAATTCTGTCAGACAGAATGGGTGTGCGGTCTCCGGTAGTTGTGACGATGCTGCTCTTGTCCTGGTACGAAGATCCAACTGCTTCAAGCATTTTGGTTGAAAACTTTTAATTGCTTGCGTTTTTTCTAGCATCACGCTCTACTTTATGGACGGAGCTTCCTACGACATGACTGCCGTGCTGTTACTTGCGTCTGGATTCATGCTCGGCGGCCCAGCGAACCTGATTAGTACTGCAATTTCAGCAGATTTAGGTACCCACGAAAGTATCCAGGGCAATGCTGAGGCACTTGCTACAGTGACGGGAATTATCGACGGAACAGGAAGTGTTGGTGCAGCTCTGGTTCAGTATCTGGTTGGGTACTTGGCGAATTGCCAGTACGAGCCAAAAGGCTGCGATCCGAAGAGCCCTCGTTGTGTGCAAGTTTGCTCGTGGGGCCCAGTGTTCGTTCTACTGGAGGTTGGCACTGTTTTGTCGTGCGTGTGCCTCGCTCAACTCCTCTATCATGAACTGCTGCTCATCCGCAATCGCCGCCGCTACTGCGTCCGAGAGAACTAGAGATTTCCAAATCTTACATGTAGATTTCCTAAAAAAAAAACTACTTCTACTAAATGAAAAGCGAGTAGTATTACAGAAGACTCTGCTCTCCTTCACGCGTTTATTCCTCGTTCCTTAGTTTCCAGTCCCATTCCATGCAATCAAAGCTGCAAACACAGCGAAGAAGAATTCCAACGACACTTACCCACAGAGGTTCCTCCTTCTTCAACAATGAGGCAATCTCGGCTATGGGACACATAGCAAAAAGTTGACAACAGCAATCGTTCTAACTAGTCCTATACAAAACACACGCAATCATCAGTAGCAGCAAGTAGGATGCCATCAAAACAATGTAATTACTTCCATTGTACAGTACATTGATGCATATCCATAGAAACGGTGCATCGTCATAAAGCGAAGAACATGATCAAGAAGAAGAAGATGTGTCATATGACCAGACTTTCTCAAGTTTAATTCCCACACCAAACGTTCTTCTGTTTCCACGCAAACGACTTCATTTCTCGCTGGTACCTTGTCAAACTGTTTGACATTCATATTTAAAAAAAATAGCCGAGAAAGCCGAATCCCAAAAACTCTAGTCTATTTCGTTTACGTCAGCTTGGTGATGAATACCTCGTTGTACTTGAGCCTATACTTCGCAACCAGATTCTTATTGCTATCACTCAGCACCTTGGCTCCATTCTTCAGCAGAAGTGTGATCTCATGCCCTGTTTTGCGTTCATCCCACCACTTACTAACCAGTCCAGCTCTCAACCGGTCGGCAGTAGCGAACGAAAGCTCATTCTTAGACTGCAAACCGTTGTTCACAATTGCAATGAAGTCCTTTTCAGGGAAGTGTTCCAACAGCGTCTTCACTCCATTCTGGTAGATATTTTTCGCCCCGGGAGCGCTGGATTTCTCCAAGAATCGAACGTACATCGGCAGTGCGTCGACGCTGAAGAGCTTCGTCGCCGAATCTCCAAGCTTCAAGCTTATAAACGCCTGCTCCGTGGTCATTTTGTCTTTCACCAGTCCGTTGAGCTTCTTCTGCAAAGCCTTGCTTTGACTGGGCATCGCTGCAACCGTCGTAAGCTCAGTTGGTACCTTGATGGACGCAACTTTCGTTAACTTGGGGTCAACTTTTGTAGGGACGACCTTGGGCACCTTCTTGGACTTGACCAGGTCTTTCATCTTGGTTAGGAACTCACTCACTGTTCTCTCTTCTGTTGTGTCTTCCTCGGTCCTCAGCGATCTCTTGGTTCCCATTTCGCGCACAGTAGGAAGCGAATCCTGCTTTAGCACCACAGAAGCATTGATACTTGCAAACAGGACGGCAAAAGCGAACAACAGCGCGTAGTGTAGTCGCATGATATTGTCTGTAAATCGTCTCTAGCAGAATTGGAAGTGAGGCTGTTTACTGAAGTATATATACGCTGTAATACCTTCCCAGCACAATTGTACAATCAAGTACACATGAAAATACTAGGAACTGTTTACGGCAAAGCGGACTTATCCTTGGTGCGATTCTCACCTCTCAGTGAGAAGATAAAATGGACTTTTCGTGATACAGATGCTTTCGAGTACATGGTACTCCGTACTTTATCTTTCGGCATTGCAATCCTTTTCTCAGCAAATTGCAGTACCATACTTCGAAGTATTGGTTTGTACGTGTATGGCACTCCGTCGGTTTATATTGTATGCAGTTTTTTTTAAATATTTAAAAACAAGCTGAACTATGGTAACTCCATTAGCCCTTCGTCATTGGATTTCTTTATCGGTAACTACAAGTATGTCGTCGAGTGTAAAAAAGGACAACCGTCCCATCCCGAAGAGGTTTAAACTTATCGAACATATGGGGCCCCAAAGTATGATTCCCATATTTGTTTACGTCTTGTAAATCACAGCCCAAGCTTAGAATTGGTTTATTCTCTCAACTACATGTAGAGCTACATGTACCTATACATTGTAGACTACATGATGTAGTCCAGTAACGTTCTAACGAGCACTACCGATATCTAATCGAAACGGAAGAGGTTGAAGTACCTCTCAGCTTTTGCAGGGCCGATCCCTCGCATACTCGCCATCTCTTCTTCTGACGTAGGTTCCGTCTCGAGAATGTCCTGTCCAGTATGTAAAACACCGCGTCAGGAAAAAAAATAAAGTATACAGAGGGATTTCATAGAGTTGAGTTCATACCCGGATGAGACGTCGTGATAAGGCTTCACGCTTTGGTAACTTGAGCCGCTTCGATTCCGCTAAGATTTTCTGGTACTGGTACTCAATGGCTCCCTTGGAAATGCTCTCCTCCTCTATAGTCTTGTTCACTGGGGAATGAATCTTCACGTCGTCCCGCCATTCTGTAGCAGCTTCAAGTGGCACTCCACAGTTGCAGTTCTTCGTACAGCGACGATTGTCGAAGTGGAAGCCGAAATGGGCGTACAGGAGCTCTTTCCGACAACCTGTAGCCATCTCACAGAAGCCGACGACGTCTTCCAACTCCCCTCGAGAGCTTCCATTGGTTACAAAAGTGC
This sequence comes from Phytophthora meadii, assembly GCA_032432875.1. Classification (NCBI taxonomy): domain Eukaryota; phylum Oomycota; class Peronosporomycetes; order Peronosporales; family Peronosporaceae; genus Phytophthora; species Phytophthora meadii. The sequence continues at coordinate 502,494 of JAUMGV010000057.1, read as the reverse complement.
CAGAGCCTGTGTCGAGTCTTTCTGTTGTCAGCGCATCTGCTCGCCTCTTGTCAGCTTCCGAGTACAGTAAAATACACTCCGCAGGTTTCCCATCACGACCACTTCGTCCCTACAGCAAAAGGAGCCCGTTAGTTCCCAGTCAAACGCATTTAAACTCAAGAACTACGCACAATTTGTTGCGAATAAGCGGACAGGGACAACGGGATCGAGTGGTGAACCACAAATCTCACGTCTGAACGATCAACTCCCATCTGTGAACAGTACAAAGCGTTGGTATTAGTAAAAAATCCATCAAAACGAATAGTTTACAGCAATTGACGTACCCCGAAAGCGCTGGTAGCGCAAATAATCGTCAATTGACCCATCATCCACTGTTTACGCACAAATTCACGGCGTTTACGCGGTAAACCGCCATGGTACACTCCTGCGTGACAGCCAATACGTACAAGGGCTAAGCACGTGTCCTCTGCCTCCTTCTGCGTCATGCAAAAGACAATTGTCGTCTTGTTCCCCACTCTGTTCGCTATCAGCTGCGCAGCCTCTGGCGTCTTCCTCATCACTTCCATCCGCAGGTTCTCCCGGTCCGTCACTTGCTGGATCACCACCATCTGACTAAATCTGCTAGCACTCGTAACCATTTCCTCGTCAGCTTCATGTCGTAGCTGCAGGTGAAATAATTCTGCCAGCCTCGCAATATCCTCGTCCGAAACGGATGCCGTCGCGAGAGTGAGCGGGACGTCACTAAAGAACTGGGTCTTCCACTGACTCAGCTGCAGATAGGACGGTCTGAAGGAGTTCCCCCACTCCAGAACACAGTGAGCCTCATCCAATACGATCCGATCCAGCCTCGCTTCATTTGCTGCAGCTCGCATCCACCTCTTCATCTCTGCGTTCATGAGTAGGAACTCTGGTGTTGTGTACACAAGTCTCTGGCCAGCTAAAAGTTGCGTTAAAGACACTGATTTGTTCCTGTCGTCTCCTGATACTTGAACTGCGTTGACTCCTTTGCGTCTTAGAGCTGCCACTTGGTCCTAAAGAGCGTCAAATAAGAGTTAGAGCGATTGAAGTGCATTTTAGCTAGTTTTTAGGGTCTTACATGCATTAGAGCGATGAGAGGAGACACTACAAGTGTCGTTTTATCTGCTGCAGTTAGTAGCGCGGGGGCTTGGAAGGCCAAACTCTTGCCAGCGCCAGTAGGGAGGTGTAGGAAGATGGAATACCCTTGTGTAGCCATCTTCACAGCAGTAGATTGCTCCTCTGTGACGTTAAAAGCAGCATTCTCGTCCAAATCCAGTAGTTTTCGGTAGACAACATCCAGAGCTTGTTGATGGGCCGAAAAGCAACGATAAAGAGCGCCTGGAAGCGGAGAACGAGAGCGTCGAAGTGGCAGTAGAGCACGCATGTGGGGTAAGCAGCTCCGTTATAACTGACTACAATATCATTGGTTGAAAAACTAACGCTGTGTGATTGGCTTTAAAATGTATCCATCTTCAAAGCAAATACATGGCTACATTTGTGCGCATGAAGGGACACTTAGCACTGGTCGTGGTATTCTCCTCCTTCGTGCTGTTCCTCTCCTCCTCCGTAGTTGTTCTCTCCTGATCCATTCTTACTGGATTCATCTGAGTGTGTTGACCCTTCTGAGCCTTCGTACTCGTGTGGAACCACCTGGATCACAGCACACGCAATGCGAGGCGTTTGGGTGCCACACACAGCGTGAAGCACAATGCTCCACGTGGGCGTGTTCTCCGAAGGTAGAGGGTAGTGTTCGTCCGTCCACTCCTCCGAGACTGTGGCGTCTTCACCCAACTGGAAGCCTCCGAACTTGCCGGACAAGTCACCCTTCTCGCACTTTAGCGGGTCCGCTGCGTAGCTCTCCGGGTTGCACGTGTAGGTGAGAGACTTGGCCTTGCAGTCCGGCTCATCAATGTACTCGGACGCAGTGCCACAAGCTCGAAGTGGGTCGTAGTGATTACCCGTAGCAGCCTTGGAGCACTGCTTGAATGAGTCGGAGTCCAGCGTCGAGTTCCAGTTGGTGTGGATGTGCCACTTGTAACTCGTCACCGCTTCCGTGCAGTTGCCATCAAAGGCTGCAAGAGCTTCCTGGTCAACACCGGAGAAGTCGAGAGCTGCTGTTAGTGTAGCAACAGTTGAGTCATCATCTTCATACTGGACTTGAATAGAGCCATCCACACCGGCAGCATTGGCTGCGTCAAACTTGTAAATGAACGACGGAGTGTGGGCAGAAGCGTAGCCGAGGGCAGCAGCGAAGACGCAGGTGGCAGTAAACACGCGGACCATGGTTGGATAGGGAGTGTGTGGGGAGGCACTTGAGGTGTCGGAAGCTAATCCGTAAATGAATTGTATCCAAAGGCACGGGGACGGATTGGAGCTGGGTGATGATATAGCGTTTCCGTAATGGAAGCACGTGCCTACTGGTTAGACGTTGCCTAGTATCAAGAATCTGAACGGTTTCAAGCAGGAAAACCGTTAGCTTCGCATAGTCTACTGGACGGCTCTGCCATTAAAGTACTGAGTCAAGTAAGAACAGTTTGAATTCGTCATTAAGAAAAGTAACTTACGAAGTGAAATGAGGTCGAACAAGTTCGAGACTTGCTCCTTCAGCTCAGCTCAGCAACTAAATTCAAGTCTCTCACCATGACAAAGATCTCCCTTTGATCATTTACGCGATCTCTTCCTTCGCACAGGCGACACGGGTCGAGTGGGAGTCACAGACTGCATGTAGTACGATGCTCCAGTTCGGACGGTTCTCGGATGGCAACGGGAAGTGTTTGTCTAGCCACTTCCCAGTCGCTATTTGCTGTTCATTGACCACCAAATTGCCGAACTTTCCCGACAGATCTCCTTTTTCGCATGCGTGAGGGTTCTTGGCGTAGTTCTCCGGGTTGCAAGCGTATTCAGCTGCCTTCGTCTTGCATTGAGGTAGCGCGATATGCTCTGAGTCAGGACTGCACGCAAAGAGTGGGTCGTAGTGGTTGCCGGTTGCAACCAGTGAGCATTGTCCGAGGGAAGCTGAACGTTGTGTTGAGCTCCAACGCACGTGAATGTGCCACTTGAACTCGGCCACAGGCCCAACGCACAGTCGGTCGAACTTCTGGATGGAGTTTTGATTCAGACGCGAAAAGTCCAACGCAGCAGAGACGATAGCGACCGACGAGTCTTCCCCCGCGTACTGGAAGCGGATCGTGCCTTCAACCCCAGAAGTTTCAGCATCGAAGTGATAGACGAAAGCTGGTTGGGCGGCAGTTAGAGCGATGCAAAGGACAGCGAAGAGAAAGAGCTTCAACGTCATGGCAGTGGTGGAGATTGGAGAATGAATTCATTTGTGCTTTCGCTTCTAGCCGAAGAAAAATCATCGCGAAGTCCTAAATCCTTTCTGAAGCATTGCAAGGAAATCACTTTGAATGAGGTTAAACACATCTAAACTAGAATCTAGACACCGCAGCCAGCAGGAGGGACCGTGGACTGCTGGACGGGAGTCTGATCAACCTGATCCACTTCACCTTCAGCCTCCGTTCGGTGCGCACAGGCAATACGGGACTCCTGGCCACACACAGCGTGCAGCACAATGCTCCATGACTCGGTGTTCTCGGACGGCAGAGGGAAGTTGTTGTCCGTCCACTGGTTTGAGACGGTGGCATCCTCGCCCAGCTTGAAGGCTCCGAACTTGCCGGACAGGTCTCCCTTCTCGCACTTCAACGGGTCGGCCGCGTAGTTGTCCGGGTTGCACGCGTAGTCCTTGATCTTAGCCTCACATTCCGGTTCGGCGTTGTACTCGGACACGGGGCCACAGGCACGCAACGGGTCGAAGTGGTTGGCCGTCGCCGCCTTAGCGCACTGCTTGAACGAGTCGGAAGACTTGGTCGAGTTCCACTTGGTGTGGATGTGCCACTTCCAGCTCGTGACGGTGTCCATAGTGCAGTTCTGGTCGAACGCCACGATGTCCGACTGGTTCACACGGGAGAAGTCCAGGGCGGCCGTGATGGTGGCAGTGGACGAGTTCTCACCCGCGTACTGGATCTGGATGGAGCCGTCCACACCGGCAGCATCAGCAGCGTCGAACTTGTACACGAACGACGGCTGAGCCGCAGCAACGGCGAGAGCACCGGCAAAGGCGCAGGCTGTAGCAAATGAGCGAACCATTGGTAGTGAGGGGTAGACGGATGATCTAGAAATGCTGGTTGCTGGTGATCCCGTTGCAGTGTGCTCGAGATCTGTCATGGCCAGGATTCATCTACAGCCGAGGCACGTTGCCTTGCACCAATTGCGAGGGAGCTGGCATGTCTCGAGCACATCCAGAAGGCATTTGCGTTGGTGCTCGCTCCCTTCGCGACCGCCAAAAACCCTAGCAAGATCTCGTTTTTTAATCTTTCAGACACGGATAACCGGTTTAACGAGTGCATAGCCCCCGGAAAACTTCAACAGATGCATTCATGGATAGTCGAGCCTCCACGCATCGAATAGTAGCGAAACGTGGAGTCACTCCATAGATTCTTTAGTTTTCAAGATCATCTCCCTTTTGGAGACGCTTGTTGTACATACACCAAAGTGTGTTTAAAGAATGGTACTAAAGTACGCAGCGCTATTTGTTTTATACATGTACAAGTACTAAACTGACCTCTCCTCTCTACTGTACCACAACAAAATAGACGGAGTGCTGCAGATGAAGCAGATTTGCTCATTTCACCACGCATACGATGATTGTGTTCATCGGCGCTTGAAGGAGCTTCGTCGAAAGCTCCACGCCGCAGAAAAAGAATCAATTTGCTAACATTGGAGCACATATACATGTAGCTGTAGTTTCGAATACACGGTACTATAATGGAGCGCTACCAGATGCATCCATGTCGGTGCCTGGGTTGTGACTTCAGGGTGACTCAGCGTGTTCCCAAAACTTCAGTACGGTTTCCCTGGTAGTTATGGCAAATCGCCAGGATTAAAAAGATGTGCGTGCGCGCTGCTGACAACTTGTCGCTGTCAGAACCAGCGGTGGCCACCAACTTGGACCAAGTCTTGGTCGGCTTCTACTGCAGGCGTTTGCAAATTTTCCTGGGTGCAATTGTATTATTATCAGTCCAAAAGAACTTGCTGGCCGCGTAGAAAATCATCATCGGGTATTTTTTAAATATTTAAAAAGGTTCAACTTCTTCCTCTCTCTCTCTCTCTCTCTGATATCTTCGTTTTATTAGTCGCAGTTTCAATGTCCGACGACGGAGATGTAAGACACAAATAATACTCAAGGACGTGTACTACATGTAGTTTGGGTTATTTGAAAGCAAAATTGAAGTTATAACGATCGTTCCCAGCTCAACCTCAACGCTTTACTTCCTCTTCACAGGGCAGTCTCCTCCATCTTCCGGTGATTCCTGAACCGGAGTGGATTGGTCCACTTGTTCCGCATTCCCTCCATCTTCACCCTTGGTTCCAACAGCACAGGCGATCCGCGGGGATTCTTTGCCGCACACAGCGTGAAGCACGATACTCCAAGTGTCTTTGTTCTCCGAAGGCAGTGGATAGTGCTCATCCGTCCACTCCTCAGAGACCTTCGACCCCTTGAGTGCTCCGAATTTACCAGACAGATCACCCTTCTCGCACGTCAACGGGTCGGTCGTGTAGTTACTGGGACTACACGCGTAGCTCTTGGACTTGGCCTTGCATTCCGGCTCGGAGATATACTCGGACGCAGAGCCACAAGCCTTCAGAGGGTCGTAGTGGTTGTCCGTCGCAGCCTTAGAGCACTGTTTGTACGAGTCCGACGACTGCGAGGAGCTCCACTTGGTGTGGATGTGCCACTTCCAACTCGTCACGTCTTCGGTGCAGTTACCGTCAAAGGCGGCGATCTTGGCCTGGTCGACACCAGAGAAGTCGAGAGAAGCGGTGATCGTAGCAGTGGACGAGTCCTCACCGGCGTACTTGACCTGGATCGAACCGTCGATACCGGCGGCAGTATCCGCGTCGAATTTGTACACGTACGATGGTTGTGCCGAGACAACGGCAGCCAAAGCGCAGGTGAAGACAATAGAACTCAGCATTTGAAGAAAGCTCTCGCACGTCCAAGGCAAATTTGATACTGAACGAGCAGATCCAAGCTCCGATCAGAGAGGGAGAGAGCAGGTTTGTCTCTCTCGGTGGCGCTCAAGTGGCACATCCGAGCGATTCACACGCGGTTGTACAGTACTACGTACATTGATTAAAAAGCGACAAACGTTAAACGAGTGCATAACCTCCAACCAGCTTCAACATCTGCCTTCAGATCGGATGCAAACGCCTGTGGCTCCACGTGAGCTCTCGTGGATAGCCTTTTGCCAGAAGTTCCTAGAGCTTCGGATTCTCTTTGGCGTTCACCAATCGTCTTTGTCGATTAAAGCGAAACACAACGCCATTGTTTACAGTTTTTCACGACTGGAAGTATTATTCGCTACCTGTGCGTCAACATTGTGGTCTGGATCTGGTGCTTGATCAGATTTCCGTTGCGCTGCGTGGCGTTGTAGGCACACTCAGCTTTCATGTTTAGCTCCATCATCTGCGCTATCAGATCAGGTCGTCCGGAGGCCATCGGCATGGAGGTTGTTCGCTGGAAGCCTCGTTCCGAATAGGGGAATTGGGGAAATCGTGTTCTCGCAACGATCGACGTAGTTGAACTCAGACCGCTGTACGAATTGCTGTAAGGGTTTACCAGCTCGCGTCTAGGTCGATCACCGTGGTTAAACGCCGTCCGGGCGAGTTGTCGGTCAGTGGTTTTGCATGTCTGACTGTTGTTTCGCACCACTAGTTGACTTGTGGGCTCACATCGGTGCAAATTGTGTCTGCGTTGCTGTTCTTCGTACAGTTTCCTTGGATTTGGTGGCGTTGGATAGATGCCTCTACGGGCTGAACTGGAATCATCTGAAAAAGCGCTGGAGTTGCTGGACGACGTTCCACTCCGCCCCCGTGCCTTGGAGACAGACAAAGCTGGAGATGTCAATGACTGCATCTCTTTCGGTCGCCAGTATCGATACCCGTCAGATTCATCTTCGAACGTGTACATCGGCCCTTGTCGACACGAATGAAAGTCACTGGAAGCGTTCGAAAGCTCCGACGCTTGACTACTTGAAGAACTGGAGTGGCGTCTCCCGCTCATACTTCTGTTCCGTGCGCTACTTGCCTTGTCGGTGCCTTGGCTCTTAGCCATCTGCTCCACTACAGACATGTGCATCGGCGGTGGAGCGTAGCCGGCACTCGCAGCTAAGACGCACGTTTTGCACGTTTGAGCTCGCTGGAACGCCCCCATCAACCCGTTTGCATCCTGGACGTACAACTTCTTGTCGTTGCGGCATTTCGAGCACACGAACTGTCCGCAGACGTCGCACTCGGAAAGCATTGCGCTGCTGAAGAAGCGCTTCGTTCGGTGGCACAAGTAACATTCTGAACTGCGATGCGTTGACGACGTCTGAAGCACCTCAATACGTTCGCGACGGTGTCGGACCATTAGTGTAAGACGTCGAATCTCCGCACACTGTTGAAGCTTGGAGATACTGAAGAGATCACCTCCGCCTGCATCCAGATCTACGTTCCCCATCAGGAACGTTTCCACGATTCGATCGCTATTCTGACGGAAAAGATACCGAACAGACTGTCGCGCACGGGACGAATTGCGATCGTACAGGTCCGGGAAGCCCGGAACATCCACTGAGTGCTCGATGTGGAAGCCTAGACGCTCTCCGTTGCTTGACTGTGTATAGCCTGTGTACTCAAGAAACACGACGTGTCTGTGGCGCGTTAACTTGGTGCTCCGCTTGACCACGTACTTGTACCCAAGGAAGCCGCAGGATGTTTCTTCCTCACCTCCGTCTATGGTGTGCAGTACGCCGCAGTCAGCAATGCCGTCGTACATGAAGCCTCCAAACAGTGCTAGACCTTGCTGCGTGTGCGCGCCTCTAAGCGCGTACATGACGGTCTCCAGTTTGCCCGGCGCGCGTCCTGTCATTAGGACTGCGCTTGGTGTGAGCGCCGTCAGTATCGAGCCATCAACCGTGCCGGTTTGCAACGTGTAGGCCACGTCCTTACTGGCCGTGCCGCACTCGCGCTCACTGTAGACCGTCATCTGCTCGTCGTTCTGGCCAATTTGAATTGCTTGTGACTTGGACAGCGCACGCCATTGAGTCGCGTCCACCACGCTGTTCCTGGCGTACACGAGCGTCTCGAACTCACGCACTGTGTGCCCCAATAACCTCTCCATCGTGACCTTGGAAGCGTTAAGTGTATCCGGATCCTGCATCAGTTTGGGCAGCATTGTTCTAGGCAATGGGAAGGCGACCGGCGCCATTGCGTCTCTCAGAGGCTACCGATTGAGCAATGGTGTCAGAGCTTCGGCTGACGCACGCCAGTCGTGGAAGACCGCCGAGCTGAGCGGCAAAGGCGGGCGATTGCCCCAAAGACCACGCATGAAATGCACTTGAAGACAACACGAAAGGGATTTTAACGGCGACTGTCACGGCTGGTGTAATGCTGCTCGTGTGGGGTGGCGGGCGGACGGAGACAGGAGCATGTTGCACCGGCGTCGATCAGCACTTCACTTTGGTTCATAGTGAAATCAAGATGTCCCGGTCGTTATGTGGGCAAAGACCGGTCACTAGAACAGACATTTGCGGACGTTGCTCACCAAGAGCAACTACTGTACATGTACCTGAACATGAGCATGTATCGACAATGAAGAACAGTTGAGTGTTTATACTACATGTACTTGGTAGTTTATAGCTTTTCCGACTTCAGCCGGATCGATACCGTCTGAGCCGTTCCGGGCCGGACCTCGGAACTGGAGGTGGTTTGGCTCGCGAGTGCCGAATAGGTTTCCTCTCCTCAATAGTGATCGAATCCTCTCTAGGCGTCAACCGAATCAATTCGGTACCTCGAGGAGTAGCCACCCACGTCTGTCTAGCAGAACTGTAGGGCCCAGGACTCGACTGCTGCGTCTCCGGTGTCAATGGCATCTGCTCATCTTTCCAGTGCGTAGTAAACCGCCGTCTACGATCGACGGACGGACTGCGCATTGTCACGTTCATTGCTCGAGTGCTGCCACCCCGACGCTTCACCTTGGGGCTTCTGTAGTCGAGCGTCTCACGCCTGAGCCGGGAGCTTCTTGGGCGCCGTTGGGATCGCAACACATCGAAGAAACTCGTGTTAGCGTCAAGGATGCAACCAGTACAGACCGGAACCATGATCAATCGACCCATGAGCCCGTCGTGGCTGCTCACGAAAACCTGCTTGGACGCGCGGCATCTTGAGCACGCGGAACGTCCGCAAACTAAACACTCGACGACGTTGAGTGCTCCCAGGCCGCTGTTTTTACCCACGCGTTCACACGTGCTGCAGACGTTAGGGTCAATTGGACTTGGAGTTGGGCTGTCTAAATCAATGGGACTCCCCCACCGGCGCTCCTGTTTCCTACGCCACAGATACTCGCGAGCCATTTTCGTGAGTCTCTTCGTCTCTGAACAATCTAGTAGTCTTGCCATGTTGAACATAGTCTCCATCGCATACCGCTGTGAGATCGGCTTGACTACGAGGCCCTTGATGTCGATGCTACCGAGCATAAATACTTCCACGATCCCTTCTTCCCGTTGACGGTACAGGAACCGCGTCGACATCAACGCCGGGATGGAGTTGCGACTGCGAAGGTCCGGGAACTGAGGTAAACGCACCGAGTGCATGATGTGGTAACCAAGCTTTTCGCCGGTTCGGGTGCGCGTGAAGCCGCTGTCTTCGAGGTAGATGCAGTGTCGTCGCTTACAGAGTCGCGGGTCTCCGACCGCTTGGCTTACGTAGTACTTGATCCCGAGGAAGTGGAACGGATCCTCGTCCGTCGGTGCCTCCATCGTGTGCAAGATGCCGCAGTCCGACGAAGCGCCGTGCAGGTAGCGCACCACAAGAGCCAGCTCCTCCTGAGACTTGGTCACCAATGTACTGATGGCGTTCTCCACGAAACCGTGGTGCACGCCCGTCAGCATCATCGTCGCCGGTGTGATTGCCGCGGGCGTGGAGGCGAACAACGGTGACGTATTTGCACAACGATGGAGCGAGTCACCTAAAGACTCACTCACTCGACCGGCTTGGCGTTCCTTGTATATGATCAGCTCGTCTCTACTAGCCTGCGTCTTCCAGAATTTGGTGTCCACCTCGCCCAGACGATCGTAGGCGAAATGTTCGAACGCGCGGACAGTGTGCGCCAGCAACCGGGAGGTGAAATCCTTGCACGCCGCGTAGTCACGGTCACGGATGGTGATGTCCGGGAGCAACTCACGGGGTAGAGGGAAGTCCCGGTCCCGAACCATTGTTCAGTGTACTCGATGGGGCTTCGTAGCCGCCAAACAAGTTGGAAAGTGAGCTGGAAGATCGCCCGGCGCAATCCGAGGCAAATCGCGCTTGAATGGTGGCATGACAACTTGGATCTGGTCCGAACAGCATGGCCGGCGACATACAGAAGCAATGTGTGGCCCGACGATGCCAAGCAGCGCGGCGCGACCAGATAAATGAAAGCCTTGACAGCTCAGTTGAAGTTGTTCGGCCAATCGATCACGTGGTTCACCGCGACACAAGTTTCGCGCCGACCGTCACTGGTTCGATGCACGCGGTGCATCGCAGTTTCTGACGAGATCCACCGACATCGACACGGTCTCGATTCGAGACTCGAATGTCTGCACGCTATCAAGGCTTGTGCAGTACATGTACTGTACGTTTCTTGGCACGGTGGAGGTCCGGGAAAGCAGACCCCGACCTGAACCCAGCCAACTCAAACGACCGACGGAATACAATGGTTGGCCACGTAGAGACCATTATGAAGCACTTTTACAGGAATATGTGTACTGTAGCAAGCGCTTCCGATGTCTGTACATGTAGTGTGTACTACGTTCTACATTGATACCTGGACCTTTACCTGGTGCTTGCTAATCTTTGGTCCTCATCGCCGTCCTGGGGGTTCAGCCGAGTTCTCCCGTTCCCTGGCAGCGTGAAAGTAGCGCATCAAATCGGCCGAAGAGCCAGAGCCTTCTTCACGCTGTAGTCTGCTTGTTCCTCTGCTGCTCGAGTCGGAAAAACTCAAGGAATTATCACGGTCGTATCGGTCAGACAGGTGCATGGGTCGGAACGCCATCTCTTCGCCGGAGCTGCTCTTTTGCTGGGCTCGGTACTGTTGCTCGTAGTAGCTGATGTTGGCCGTCATAGTGCACACGGTGCACACCGGCACCTTGACCAGTTTGCCTAGTAGTCCGTCGTTACTAGTCACAAAGATCTGCTTGTTCGCTCGGCAACGGGAACACGCCACGTGCCCGCACACCAGACACGGCACGAGCTTGACACCACCGAAACCGCTCTTTCGTTCGCGTTGGCAAACAGAGCAGCACGTGCCATCGCCGACCGACGTCTGACGTGTAGGACGTCGTCCACGGCGTTCGTCCTGTTTCCGTTTCTGGAATTCGCACGCCAATTGAGTTAATCGTTTGGTCTCGGAGCAGTCGAGCACCCGTGTCATGCCGAACATGATGTCCTCCACCACCATAGAGGCCATGGGCTTGATGAGCCAGCCAGAGACGTCGATGCTGCCCAACATAAAGATTTCAACGAGACCGTCGGCCTTCTGGCGGTAGATGAACCGCATGGATGTCATGGCACAGACCGAGTTGTGTTTGGAGAGATCAGGGAACTGAGGCAGCGCAACCGACTGCATGATGTGGTAGCCCAGAATCTCCCCCGTTCGGGACCGGGTGAGCCCCGAATACTCGAGATAAACGCTGTGCCGTCTCTTGATGATCCGTGCATCGGCTGCAGACTCCGTCACAAAGAACTTGAAGCCTAGGAAGTGAAAAGGTTTGCTCGGACTCGGACCTTCCATTGTGTGTAGGACGGCGCAGTCCGCCACGTCGCCGTGCAGGAACTTGACCACAAGCGCCAATTCGTCCTGCGTCAGCGTGACTAAAGTGCTCATGGCGTTCTCTACAAAGCCCTGGCGGGTACCGACAAGAAGCAGAGTCGGCGGGATCAGCGTCGCTGCAGTCGGAGAGAAAAGTTCCTGCTTCTCTACTAGTCGGTGCAGTGAATCTGCCAGAGCCATCCCCATGGAACCGCCGTCACGTTCACGGTACAGCGTAATGTCGTTCTTGGTGGACTTGGACTTCCATCGGCGGGTAACGACCACGCCGGACTCGTCGTAAGCGTAGCGCTCGAACTCGTGCACCGTGTGGGCCAGAAGCTTCGTGGTCAGATCCTTGCAGTCCTGATGCACCTCGGGCGTCGCCGTGAAGTCCGGGAAGTCTCTGCGCGGCAAAGGGAAGTCGCGACGGCCCATAATAACGTCGATGTGCGAACCAAGCGTGTGCTAACCTACACGAGTGACAAGCAGGAAAACGGCGAGTGGACGTGATCGCTGCTCTCCGAGTCTTGACCACGGGCGTGGTGTGGCGGCCGAAGAAGTCATCATGCACGCACAATGTCGCGTCTAAGTGGCAACAGAGGCGCGGCTAATGGCGCATGCACAGCTTTAGACAGACAGGTCACTGGTCAGGACCAGCCGATGACCGGCGTTGCGACTTCGTAAAGACTTTGCGAGGCTGCAAAGGGAACGCCGAGAGGTCCAGGACAACTTGGCACCCGCCACCTGCGCGACCGCAACGTGCGTGACGGCCAGACGTCGCATCAATGAGCAGCACCTTCTGAAAAGCAAAGGAGACTTTGACATCGGTACAAGTTCTAGGGACAACAGCCAACCGTTTTCTGACTCTTTTCGAGTCAGACCAGTGCGACCACCGGAACCCCGCCAACTTGGCGGCTCATCAAGTACAGCGACTTCAATTTGCCTATCCATTTGGATCTGCTTCAATGTCCAAGAGCCCATCGATTCGGCATTGTGTTGAGACTGCTAACACGTCTTGATTCAGGACAGAGAGCCCAAAGATATAAATGTTCGGGGGGTTCCAGTGTGAAGACCGTTGTCTCCGATCGTGAACAACATCCGTTTGACAGTGGGTGTCACTTCCTGCGTTACTTTGCCACAGTCGACCTGCAATGCACGCTGTAGTCGTAATATTGTCAATATATTTTACGGCATAATGGATGTGCTTCACTTCCTCCAGTCGGTCACTACCTGCATCTTAACCTGTTGCTGCATGTGTTGTGCGAGGTAGATCCCATTCACTTGTGTCTTATAAGACGTAGCCTCAGCCATACTAGTGAGCTCCATTAGCCGCGCCATCATAGCCATTGCGTCGGACGCTCCACCGTCCGATGTCTGCTTCTTCATGTTGCTGCTCTTGGGCTCAGCACCAACGGACTTGGAGTAGCCTGCATCGTCTACCTTGGACAAGTATGTCGTACCGGAATACGACCGGGACGACTTCAGTTGACGGCGAGCGAGTCGCTTAGGCACCTCGTACTCTGGAGACGTACACGGTACTGCTATCTCTGCTGCGTGAGGGTAGAGCGTCGTTCCTTGATGCACGAAACTTGGAGTATCCGGCGTTGGTGGTGTCTTCGTCCTTAGCCGCCTAGCAGAACTAGTCTCTTCATACAAAACCCCGTCGAAAGCAGGTCTTCTTTGTGATGTAGTACTGTCGACAACGGACTTGGAAATGGAGTCACTATCACTTGAGTTCGTGCTGATACTGCCTTGATGTGATCTCTGTGATCGTACACGTTCGACTGGAGCTTCGTACGTCCCGGTGTTGGCGCGCATGACGCACTTGGAGCACGCCTGGATCTTGCGGAAGCTGCCCATGATGCCGGCGCTGTCGCTGATCCATACACGCTTAGTGGATCGGCAGCGTGGGCAAACACCTTGACCGCACAGGTGACAGGCTACGAGCTTGCTTGGTTTCCCAAAGCTGCAGACGTTGCAGCTCTCTCCAGCCACGTACGTGGACGCATTAGAGCAATGCGAGTACGATTGATCCAGGTCGCCACTGAGAAGTTCGTCCCGGTATCGCCTCCGGTTCTTCGACATGTCTGTGAGACGACGAACTTCGGCCAAGTCGAGCAACCGGGTGACGCCGAACTGCGCGCCGGCCGAGAACATACTGGCAATTGGCTTGACGATCATGCCAGACAAGTCCATGTTGCCTAGCATGTAGACCTCTACCACCCGGTCGCTCTTCTGTCGGTAGAGATAACGGGAGCTCTGCAACGCGCGGATGGAGTTGTGACCTGTAAGATCGGGGAACTGAGCCAATTCCACCGACTGCATGAGGTGGAAGCCCACGATCTCTCCTGTGCGAGTCTTCGTCACCCCGCAGTACTCGAGGTAGAGCGAGTCACGGTGCTTCACCACCAGCGCGTTGGTCGGGGACCGCTTGACGAAGTACTTGTAGCCCAGGTAATGGTACGGCGCGTCGTCGCTTGGGTGCTCCATGGTGTGCACCACGGCGCAGTCAGCCACGTCCTGGTGCATGTAGGTGACGACCAAGGACAAATCTTGCTGGCTCTCAGTTACCACGGCACTCATGGCGTCTTCCACGCGTCCAGGGCCCCATCCAGTCAGCATCATCGTCGGCGGGGTAAGTGCAGCCTCAGTGCAGGAAAACGTGGGGCTCTTCAAATTGCAATGACGCAATGTCTTGTTCAACTGGTAGCTGGTTACACCCACGTCCCGTTCCCGGTACATGTTCATATCTTCGTGCGAGTACTGCGATTTCCAGCGCTTGGTGTCGACAAATCCCTTACGGTCGTACGCGAACTTCTCGAACTCACGCAACGTGTGCGTCAACAACGCGGTCATGAGCTTTTTGCCATCGTCGTGTTCCTGCTGACTCACACGGAGCTTCGGTAGGTGCTCTCTAGGAATCGGAAAGCGTCTCCCCATGGTTGTCAACTGCAAGCGCTTGTGTTGAAGACGGCAACTCAAGGAATGAGGCGGGTCAAGTGTAAACAGTTTCGAATGGCGCGTGGCGTGAAGGTCTGGCGTGAATCAACCCCAAGGCCGGTGTTTGCACACCAGCTTCTGCGTGCCGATCCGACGGGCAGACGTACACCGTTCCATGACTAGAGTAGGCGTCAAATGGTGACGCTCTTGATGGCATGAGGCCATGCGGCCGGTTCTAAAGTAGCGGAGACCTTCGCGCTGCATGCTCAAGTCGAAGCTCGAGCACAGCTAGCCGCGATGTGCCCATCTGGGTTAGTGCGCTGATGCGAGAGCCTGTGCGACTGCCGTGCATTTCATGTGTCACGGATGCAGACCGCTTCAATCTCCGGATGCTGCGCTCTTGCCGCACCCCAATGTATCCGCGATCTTGCCAGTCTGGCATGAATGAATCCATCTGGTCTTAGCGCTGATCGCCCGCCAGCGCGATCTTCGAGTTGACCTCGTCTGATGTTCGCAAGTTTCAACGAGTCTGCTTGACGTGTCGCCGTCAATAGTAGACTGAGCAACATGCACCACAGCAACGTAGATACACGTTTGGGCAGCACTAGTATTGTCCGTGGCGAGACTTGATGGCCATCGGGATGCCTGGTCGAAGTCGTCAAAGTCCACGTTGGACTTCCAGTGACGTTCGACCAGACCTCGGTGCTGTTGCATCCTGTCGCCGGGAGCCGGTTGTACATGTACTCGCTTCAGAAGTTATTAGTGCAATGCAATAAATTTATTTGTCTGAGCCTTGGGCTCTTCATCATAACAATTCACTCTAACGTACATACTCTCTTCCTGGCGAGCTGGGGCAGCAAGGGACGACTGTCTCCTGCCGACGGGGGACGAATAGTTGTCGAATCGGCTTAAACCCATGAGCTCACAGGCGGTTGACGAACTTGAGAGCGACTGGCCTGCACCTCCATCTTGAGCTCTTCTCGCCAGTGCTGTTCGCAGTAGATGCCGTTCAGGTGCGCCTTAGCCGACGTGTCCTCTGCGATCTTGCTCAGTTCGAACAAGCGAGTCATCATCGCTCGCTGGGCCGGCGACGTACCGGCCGGGATCTGCGGGTCGATGCTGGCCCTTGGCTTGGGCGGCGCTCCATAGATCGGGCCGTCGTCCGGTGCGGGGATGGAGATGCGTGTGCGCGCCCGAGGCCTACCCAACTCCGCTTTGACGTGTCGGAAACCACGATCGGAGTAGGATTTCTCGTCCACCGTAGGCTTGGTCCACCGGCGGTTGAGATGCGGTGCAACAACGTCGATCTCTTCTTCCTGGTCGAGCACCGAACTCACAGGTAAACTGGAACCGCACCGTTTTGGCTCCTTGGGCGAAGGCTTACTCGTCGGGTACGTATCACGGCGCTTGTCAGGTGAACGCACGCGGCTTGATGTGCGCTGTGGCTCAATGGAGGGCGGTTTGGGTGCCTGAGGTTCAGGAGTCTTTGGCTTCGAGAATTTCCTGGGCTTAGGCTTGTGGAAGTCGAATTTGATCTCGCTCTTGGGCGTGCACAAGACGCGCTGGTGCGGAGACAGGAAGCTGCCAGTGTTAGCACGACGCACGCACACTCTACATGCCGGCACCTTTGTGAAGTCTCCGAGGATTCCCTGATCGTCGCTCACGAAGACGCGCTTGGGGCTGGTGCACTTCTTGCACACGGTTCCACCGCACAGGTCGCACTTGACCGTCTTGTGCTTTGAGGTGCTACGGTTGCACACCTTGCAGGACGACGAACCTCCCAGTATGGCCGTGCTCGCACCGAAGTTGCGCTGCTTGCGCGCCATCTGAGAGAGGCGACGCACCTCGGCCAGCTCCAGTAGCTTGGTCACACCGAAGAAGACGTCGACGGTGAACATGTTGGCCAGCGGCTTGAACATGCGGCCAGAGATGTCCATGTTGCCCAGCATGAACACCTCCACCGTGTGGGTGCTCTTCTGGCGGTAGATGTAGCGCGTAGACTGCAACGCGCGGATGGAGTTGTAGTCGCTCAGGTCCGGGAACTCCGGCAGTTCGACGGAGTGCATGATGTGGAAGCCCAGCTCTTCGCCCTTACTGGAGCGAGTGATGCCACTAAACTCGAGGTAGACGCTGTGGCGATGCTTGAACAGCAGCCCCTCGGTGGGCGATTTCCTGACGAAGAACTTGTAGCCGAGGTAATGGTACGGCTCCTCGTGCGTCGGCTGCTCCAGCGTCTTGAGGATGGCGCAGTCGGCCACGTCCTGGTGCTTGAACTTAACTGCTAGTGCCAGGTCGTGCTGGCTTTCAGTGACGACGGCACTCATGGCGTTCTCGACGCGTCCTTGGCCGTAACCTGTAAGCAGCATCGTGGGCGTCGCCAGCGTCTCGACGGTGGACGAAAAGAGGGGCAGGTCGAGTCTGCAGTGACGAACTGAATTGAAGACGCTGTTGCCCGTCACGCCGGTCTTACGTTCCCGGTACAGCTCGATGTCGTCGCGATACGTGTGCGGCTTCCAGCGCCGGGCGTCGACGATGCCGCTGTTGTGGTACGAATGGAACTCGAACTCGCGGATGGTGTGTGCTAGAAGCTGCTGCATGAGCTGTTTGCTGGCCTTGTGCTCCTCGTCACTCACCTCGAGCGGAGGCAGCGACTGAATCGGGAACCGGTGGCTCATGGGGACCTTCGGATCAATAACGTATCAAAGTGGTCGCGTTCGTGCAATTCGAGAAGTGAGCTCGAACGACGAAGAGCACCGAAAAGCGGACCATGGATCAGATGAAGTCGGTTTGGGAAGTGCTGAGCAAGGCACGAGTTCCATGACAGAGCAAGGCAACTCTCAGTGTTTGGCTCGAGATTTTGCATGGACAAGGTGCGGACCAGGGGATCCGATGGCGGGACAAGTCAAATGATGGAAGGCTCGGATGGTGAACGGCGAGTCCTTCGACCACTTTGTATCTGGCGGTAAACTCGATGAATCCGCGCGCGGGATCATCGTGAATCCGAGGTTGTGTCCCAGCTTGCAAAGCCCCGGGGTCTGGTCGTAAGTTATGATGCCCATAGATTGCGCACGTGATCCTCTCGCCACCAGTTCGGTGGCACCGAGAGCGTTCTGCATGTGACTGAATTGCATCCTGAAGCAGTCGTTTGCTGGACAGACACACAGGCAGAAACCACGCGATACGTTGCCTCGACCAGACTGGCAGCACTGCCTTCCTTCTTTGCCCGGCGAGATTCATTCGCGTCGACATTAGAATTCCGCTGAATGCAGAGATGTATGCCTACAGTTGTTGCAAAAGAACGCTGACAGCGAGAGCAAAGAAGATTTTCACAGCGATGACAACCAGCTTGTATCCGTTTGTGCACTGGCAGACGCCATCACCAGCGGTCAGTAAATCATTCGGAGAATGCGGTGGTGCTTGCTTGACAAACACTTCACCTACACTGCGCGTACACCTCGTGTCCGCGTCTGCCCCAGTGGACATTGACACTGCAGTCAGTCCCAGTTTTCTGCTTCGTTCAGAGCATCATACGACATGGCTTCAACGAGGTCTTGGTCCCACCAGTTGTGGGCCACCACCATCACCGAAAAGAGCTTCAATCAGCAGCTTCAAGTGTCTCCAGAGACTTCAACAAGGTTTGAACGAATAATATTATGTCTAGCCTAGACAACTACCAGTGCTAAAGCTGTTCTACGACATTCGACGAGCGCGAGACGTCAAGTACGCGCTGGTTTGTTCGGCTACATCATTGAGTTCCAGTAGTCGGGCGTACAGCATGTCTTGAGGAGTGCTGCCCACCGAGTTTCCAGATGAATATGACCGTGAAAACTGATTGCTGCTGCCACTTGCGCCTCCAGGCGTTCGACGATCATGCGGCGACAAGTTTGATGCTGGTACTGGAGGTTTCCCGGCGCTGTTGGAGCGGACGATGACCCGCGACGACTTAAGGTCAGGCTGCGGTTGTACAGGCATTGCAGCATCTGCAGTCAACTCCCGACTGGATCGAGGTGAACGGCCCCAGTTGCGGCAATTGCCTCTGTACGAACGAGCGAGCTGGTTCTGCTGCGTTGGACTGGCGCGCGTGACCGGTGTTGACGCGATCGCTGAGGAGTACGAACCAGCAGAAGAATTCGACGAATACGACGAAGATTTAGGTCGAGCACCTATGTTAGACACAGCGGCGGATACTGATGCCACTGCAGCGGAGACACTCTTGTCGGATCGAGCACTGAGTGGATCTGCAGTGTGTTGAGGGCTCCTTCCTCGACTCCGACCGGAGCTTCCACTGGATGGTGATGAGTTGGAGAGTTGTTGCAGACGAGAAGCCCCCATCGGAGCTTGAGGAGAAACAACAGGAGCTGGAGGGGGTTGGTGCAAAGTCTCGTTGGCCTCGACAATGCAGGCCATACAAACGGGCACCTTCTGGAACTTACCCAAGACGTGGTCCGCGTTGGGCACGTAGATCCTCTTGACGTCACGGCAGGTTGAGCACGCGAATAGTCCACAACACTCGCATTTCACCAGCAGTTTCGATCCAGAGCTGAGCAATGTGTTTTTCTTGGGAGTTTTGCCACAAAACTGGCATTCATCGGCGTCTGGGTGGCGAGAACGCACTAGCACGGACGGACGGCGTTCCTGGACCATGTGAGTTAATTTCTTGGCTTCGGCGCAGTCTGTGAGCTGCACGAGCGCAAACAACGTGATCTGCGCCAATTTGTCCGCAATAGGCTTGATCACCATGCCGGAAATGTCCAAGTTTCCCAGCATGAAGACTTCTACGACCTCATGACTGCGCTGGCGGTACAAATATCGCACAGACTGCAGCGCACGGATGGAATTGTAGCTGGTCAAATCCGGGAACTGCGGTAGGCTCACCGAGTGCAACAGCACGTAGCCCAGGACTTCTCCTTGACGCGTGGTGCATGTTCCGCTGTACTCGAGATAGAGCGAGTCACGATGCTTGACGAGACCCGGCGCGCCGGGAGATTTGCGCACGAAGTACTTGAAGCCTAGATAGTGATACGGCCTCTCTGATGTCGGTGACTCGAGCGTGTGCAGCACTGCGCAGTCAGCTACGTCCTCGTGCATGAAGTTAACAAGCAGTGACAGATCGTCCTGCGTCTGCGAAATGGCGGCGCTCATGGCGTTGGCCACGCTGCCAGGGCAACAGCCGGTCATCATCATGGTTGGCGAGGATAAAGCTGCAATTGAGTCACTATTGGGCAGCATGGCGTCCTGTCCGAGTTCTGATGCCAGTCTGGAGCTGGTAGCGCCCGCCACGCGCTCCCTGTAGAGCTTTAAGTCGTCTTGGGATCCGACTGGTTTCCACCGCGCCGTGTCCACGACGCCCTGCGAGTCGTACGCAAAACTCTCGAACTCCTGCACCGTGTGCTGTAGCATCCTGTTCATCATCAACTTGGACAGTCGGTGCTCTTCCGGCGACACCTTGACGTTAGGTAGCAGTAGCCGTGAGACTGGAAAGCTTGGCGCCATGGCTGTTGATCAAGAGTGGCAGGAACCACAGTGCAACGGGAGAGGTCAACGTCGTTGAATGGAGCAGGTACGGGTGAGCTCGTTCCCTCGAAGAGGCAGACGCTTGAACTGCAACGAGGTTCTTGTCCTGCAGGAAAGGCAGTAAGCTCGGCACTGATAGAGCAGTCAAACGTAGAAGTAAATGTGTCCACAGCGCTTGAAAAAAAACGAATACACTGTACCAACATGCAATCGAGATCGGCCAGCGCTGCAGTGCAGATGGTCCTCCAGCCGTGGTATGTGCCGCTCTATCTCACGTGTAGAGGATTCACTTGAACGTCTCTGTTCCTGGCAAATGGAGACTCTCGCAAGCATTTCGCATTGCGTTCGCCTTCCATTGAGCAGGATCCGTAGCCCGTAATCCCGAGGCGAACGTCATTACTCTTTGGTGATCTGCAGCGGCAATTTGGCGGATACGTCTGGCGAGAACGAGAAGTGTCTGTATCCTGTCTTCACTGGCGAACGGACTTGAAAGGGGATCCAAGGCTATCCCTCCCTGGCCTTCGAAAGCTTTGGCGAAGGGATCAAGCAATCTAGGACGCCAGGCAAGCTGCTTCTTGAGAAGAGAAGGCACTTCCCGCTGAACACCATCCAAGGCCCTGGACCAGAGAAAGTGATTTAGTTCACGATGCCGACGTGATCCCCAGCTCACCAAGACTGTCCTGGTCATTTCGATGGGGCTGGTCGAGCTTGAAGTTGTTTCGGTGGCCGTGCCACGTTCGACTTCAACATGCACAGTAATGTCGGCTACCAAACTT
Source organism: Phytophthora meadii (assembly GCA_032432875.1). Taxonomy (NCBI): domain Eukaryota; phylum Oomycota; class Peronosporomycetes; order Peronosporales; family Peronosporaceae; genus Phytophthora; species Phytophthora meadii. Next base: position 481,359 of record JAUMGV010000057.1, on the reverse strand, counting down.
GCACATGAACGCATGGAGCACAGCAAAACGACAACAGATTCATATTGAGTAAAGTTAGTCTGAAGATACTTTAGGTGCCTCTCCTTCTTCGCGATCGCATTTGCTGCGAGAGGAAGGCCCCATTCTGCTGCGTCGTGTTGTACGTTGACTCGGCCACGCGGTTCAGCTCTACCATACGCGCGAACAGATTGTTCTGCTGCGACGACGGGGTAGTAGAGTGCGTGTACGCGCCACTAGATGAAGAAGCGAAAGCTGTACCTGTAGATGCCACACACCGTAAAGCATAGTCGCGATGGGAACGCGGCACCAGAGCTTGCTCTCTGGTTGGCTTCGTATCAGGCGGTTGCAGTGCTATCAGTTGGTGTTCGCGTAGAGTCAACTGCTGCTGCTGTACGCGACGGCTGTTGCTAAACTGCTGGATGCGATGTGCGCGCTCTGTTGATGTCTTGACAGCATTAGCACGCCTCTGCTGTTGCAGCTCCATCTGCTGGTCGTCCACAGTGTACACCAGTTGATGACCGTGAGCACGAGCGTGCATGCCCATAGGAGACATTGGGACGACTGGGCACTCCCGGGCGCTTTGGGAGCTCACAGTGCTGGCCGAGCTTGCCACGCTCTCGTTCCTGCCTCGACGTTGAAGTTGCGGTGTCAATAGATCTTCAGAAGACGCTGATGGACAACTCGAGTCCGAGCGAGAACGCGTTCCTGAATTTCCCGAGGATGACGCTCCCCGACGGCGTCGATCTCGCACGCCTTCGCGGTCAAGCTGAAGGTGCTCTGACATAACAATGAGCATCTGAGGCTCGTCGGGCTGAGAGAGCGCTCGGTTCGCAGCTAAGATGCAGCTCTTGCAGACCGACAGCTTCCTGAATCGCCCAATAATCCTGTTCGCATCCATCTCGAACACTTTCTTTTCCGACCGGCACCGCGTGCAAACGGCGTCGGCGCAGAGCTCACATGCTGCCAGCGATGCACCCCCGAATAGCTTTCTTTTCTGTCTACACATACTGCACTCTAGCGCCATCGACACGCGCTTGCTTTGCTGTCTGCGGGTATCCTGCCTGGTCTGTTGAGCTCTCCACATCTGCGTGAGGCGCTTTGCTTCGGAGCACGCAACTAACGTCGCAAGGCCAAACAACGCGTCGTCCAGGAATGTCGACGCAAACGTCTTCACGGCCAAACCAGAGTTGTCTAGGTTTCCCTGCATGAAGACTTCGACGACATCCTCGCTCTGCTGTCACCGAATGCAGCGTCCGGACTGAATTCCGCGCTGTCAAAGGCGGGAACGTCGAGAGTTCTACCGAGTGCATGAGATGGAACCCAAGCCGTTCGCCTCGGGTCGTCTCCGTATAACCTGTGAACTCGAGGTACACCGAGTCTCGATGCTTGAGGAGCCTTGTGCCAGCTATAGGAGCCTTACGGACGAAGTATTTGATGCCTAGAAAATGGAACGGGTCCGTTTCCGTCGGTGTCTCGATCGTCTTGAGCACGGCGCAGTCCACAACGTCATCATGATGCATGAAGCTCAGCATGAGCGCTAGATCCTCCTGTGATTTACTAGTCACTGCATCCATTGCGTTCTCCACTTTGCCGCGCGCGAACCCGGTCATCATCATACCCGGTGGAGTGAGTGGGGCGACGGTAGAGCCTCGAGGTAGCACGTCCGTCTTGTCTAACGCGAACGCCAATGCTGCACTTGTCGCGCCTGCTTCCCGTTCTCGGAAGACTCGCAGGTCGTCCTTGGAGCCCGCCGCCTTCCACTGCGATGTATCCACCTCCCCGCCATTGGCATACGTGTGCCGGTCGAACTCCCGTACGGTATGTTGCAGCATTCGCTTGACCATGCGCGTCATTGCCCGCTGCTCAAGCCGCGACAGGTCGATCTTGGGTAGCTGGACGCGTGCGATCGGGAAACCAGCGTTCGAGCTCATGCTGTTGCCGGTTGTGAGCGCTAGCTGTCCTGTAAGCGACTGTGGAGAAGCAGGTCACGGCTAGCGAGACCAGACGTGTCTGTGCAGCGTTTGAGGGTAGGCCGACAAGACCACGCACTTGAACTCCACGCGTGGGATTAAGAAGTGACGCTCGGCCAAAGGATGGCCAACAAAGGACACTTTGACCAAGTCTCCGCTGGAAAAGCATTGCCACATCGACTCCCTGTAGCGTGCAGGGCGATGCCGACATGTTTTATACTTTTAGCGCAGCAGGTGGGGAGCTGTCCCATCCGCGATGTATCCACGCGTGATCTGAAGCAGACGCGCGTTGGCCAGGAAGCTCTCGTTTGGTGCGATCGGATTAATCTGCACAAATTCCTCCGTTGTTGAAGTGAACCTGAACCAGGTCAGTAGATCACGAAGGTGGCACCTCATCAAGCTCTCATCAAGCTGTACATGTTCGTGTATTGACTCTTTATAACGCATGAATGCAACGAGACAACTACGTGTCCTCTACCTGAGGATTAACGCTTCAACATCAATGCCTCTTCATGTTGACCACCTTCAGAGCCGCTCTCCTATCTGGTTGCGCAGCACTGGGTTGTATCGTCGCTCGTAGAGGCCGTAGACTACCCCAGGAAGCAAGAAGCCTAAGATAACAAGTGTGGACGTCAAGCTGCGGAACGTGTCGAACACAATGTAGCACAATGCGCCGGTTGGTAGCATCGCCAAGGTTGCAAGAACACGAGTGCCACCTGGGACGCGAACAGGCCGAGGGATATATGGTAGTCGTTGACGCAGACGGATCGCAGCGAGGATGATCAGGAGCTGCACCGCCCCAGCGAACGCATTCGCCATTGGTAACAGGTCGTTGAAGTCGACGCCCAGCAGAGCCATCGTGAAGATGGCAGTGGCACCGATAGACACGTACGGAGCGTCGAAGCGAGTGCTGCGTGACGCAAAACAGCTCGGTAGGAGCTGCACGTCACTCATTCCGGACAGTTGGAACGACTTGCAGAAGATACCAGAGACGAACAGCCCCGCGACAGAGCAGCACGAGGAAAAAACGAAGAAAGCTTTCAGTACGGAGCCCCCAATGGCATCGGCAAGTGCTGGGTACGAGTCATGCGTGAAGTACGTCCAGTTTGGGTCGTCAACAAGGATGGCGGCGGGCATTGGGACTAGATATGTTAGAAGCGTCAGCACCACGGTGAACGCGATGGCTCGCGGGTAAACCCGTGCCGGATTGGATACTTCACCGCCAAACACTGAGGCCATGTTGATGCCGTCAAAAGCCCAGAAGAGCGAGTTGAGTAGTAAAGCCCAATCGATCTCTACGGGGCCAACTTGTTCATCGTCACCTAGGTCCTTGTGAATGATGTTGGTCTCGTGTCGGACTTCGAACAGGTCTCCAAAGTCGCGCGCGCGGGTATATCCCCATACGGTGAAGACCAAGACCGGGAGCAACACGCACACCAGTAATATAATGCACGTGCGAGAGACAATTCGAGTGCCAACGAGGCACGGGAGCGTGAATAATATCGCTAGTGCCAATTTGACGGCGTACGAAGCGATCCCTGAAGAGATGGAGACGTCATAGTTGTCACCTAAGATCTCGAGCAGATATCCCGGCAGCAACGCTGTATTGAAAATGCCAGCCACCCACGACCACCAGCCAACTTGAAATCCCCAGAACGGACCGCAAGCATTGAACACCCAGACCGTAAAGCCTCCGTCTTCAGGGAACGCACAACAGAGTTCGGCTACGATGAAGGCGTACGGCCCCGTTACAAGAAGAGGGAAAAGCAGCATTGCTGGAAGGCCGATCGCAGGCCCCGCGGAGGAAATAATGGTCTCAGAGCCCAATGGTCCACCACAGCCAAAGAAGTAGGTCACTGCCACAATGGAAAGAGTTCCCATAACGCGGTGATGCACTGGAGCCCCGTTTGACTTCCTGTACGCTCCATCGGCGTCGAGTACAGCTGTGTCCAAGTCACTGCTGATAGGAAACACAAAGCAAGCACATTAGAGTCATCCGGTTTAGGAAGTTGCTCAACGTACACGAAGACAGCAGTCATGGTCACTGGAGGCTGAGGTCGTAGCGGGTGAATGTCCTTGTGAGATCAAGATAGGGATCGTCTCCGTCATGGTCAGAGGTCAGTTTTCCACCGACGTTTGGTGGCTTTCCACACTCTCCGGCTTTCGCTCGATGGTCTCCCTCATATTTTCTATGCCAACAAGACTAACGTTCTCACCGAGAAAGCGTACACGTGTGTCAATACGAAGGTAACTTGACTCAGTGGGTACACTCACAGTCTCCTTTCACGCTTTTCCTACGAATATGACAGCTCTCGAGCTACAACCCAAGCTTTTGTCGTTCTTTACCAGCCTTCATTAAGCCTATAACGTTAGAAGACGGCGCAGGAGAAACGCCGTTGATCGTCTCGATGGCGCGCATAGGATCCGTAGGCGAGTCCAGGCAGAAGGAAGACCAGAATGATCGCCGACGATGTCAGGTCAGAGAACGCGTCGACAACGATGTAGCACAGCATGATCGTCGGGAGAATGGCCAAAGCGGCAATGACTCCTTCTCCTCCTGGAACTTTGGTCGGCCGTGGAATGTAGGGTAAAGTCTTACGTAGTCGAATGGCCGTCAGCATGATGAGGAGCTGCACGGCACTCGCGAAGACGTTGGTCATCGGCAACAGGTCGTCGAAGTCGACGCCCAACAACGCAATAGTAAACACGGCCGTGACGCCGATGGACACGTACGGAGTGTCGAAACGGGTGCTGCGCCACGCGAAACACGACGGCAGCAACTGCGACTCGCCCATACCCGCCAGTTGAAAAGCCTCGCAGAAGATTCCGGAGACGAACAGCCCTGCAGCGGCACAGCACGACGAGAAGACGAATAGCGCTTTGAGTACTGGACCACCGATGGATTCGGCGATCTGGGGATACGAGTCGCGCGTGAAGAATGTCCAGTTGGGGTCGTCGACGATGATGGCCGCTGGCATTGGTACTAAGTAAGTCAGCACCGTTAGTGCAACCGTGAGAGTGATGGCACGCGAGTAGATGCCAGCCGGATTGGCCACTTCCCCACCGAACACTGAAGCGATGTTAATGCCGTCGTATTTCCAGAAGAGGGTGTTCAGTAGCAGTGCCCAGTCGATGGCCTTCTCGCCCACTTGGATGTTGTCACCCGCGTGCTGCTCGATCCCTTCGTGGCGAACTTCCGTCAAATCCACGTAGTCCCGAGCGCGTGAATACGCCCAAACGGTGAATATAAGCACCGGGACCAGTACGAAGAAGAGCAGAGCCACACAGCAGCGAGATGCGACTTTCGTGCCAAGAACACTTGGAAGCGTGAACAGGATCGCGAGAGCAGTCTTGACGGCGTAACAAGCGACGTCCGATTCAATGGAGACCCCATACGCGTCATTCAGAATCTGCAGTAAGAAACCTGGTAACAGTGCCGTATTGAAGATCCCAGCCATCCAGGACCACCAGCCCACTTGGAAACCCCAGAACGGACCGAAGGCATTAAGAACCCAGATAGCAAAGCCGCCGTCTTCTGGAAAGGCACAACACAATTCCACCACGATATACGCGTACGGACCAGTGACGAGCAACGGGTAGAGTACCATAGCTGGGAGACCGATAGCCGGACCCGTTGACGAAATGATTGGCTCAGATCCAAGTGGTCCCCCACAGCCGAAGAAGTAGGTGACGGCGGCGATGGAGAGCGTTCCCATGACGCGGTGGTGCACTGGGCGGTGGATTTGACTCGATTTGCGGTACGGAGCTTCAAGGACGGCAGGATCCATAGCTTCAAGATCACTAGATGTAGATGAAGAAACAAACAGTAAGTAAACTAATGGTCAATTAGCAGTAGGAAGTGATAACGCTTTACGTGGAGCCTGGAGACATTGATGAAAGCAGTGCAGGCTGTGGTGAGAGCTTGATGGTTCTTGGAGGTTACAGGCGAATTCAATTGTGATTCAGACGCTGAGCTAGGACGTCGCTCTTGAGACGGATCCACACGTTTCCACTTCTTCTCCTTCGATTCCTGGCTTTCTTGAAAGCTTTCTCGAAAGTAGGGACCAGCTGCAAGGGTTTTAGTCGGACTCCAACGTCGTTTTCTTTAAAATGTACCCTGTAGTACAGACGCCAAGGTCTCCTCAGCCACTGGCTCACTGCCGCTCAACCCTGAGGCGCTGGATGTGCGACGTCGATGCAATCGAGAATCGATGCGACGCGTGTGTATACGGCAGCAACTCGCTAGTGTTCGGCCAGTTATTGCAGCAAACAGAGCAACTTCGAACGCAAAAACGGCAGCTGGAAGACAAAATGCAGCAGTTCGAGAACTTCCGGACCAAACTACTACACGAGGACGAAGAGCGGAGGCGACTGGCGAAACGGGAACTTGAAGTCGACGCAAATCGTAGTAGAACACTGGAAACGAGAAGGTTCCAGGTCGGCTCAAGAGCTGCTGCAGTTCGCCACGAAAATGTTCCTGGCCAATGCAGCACGTACTGATACACTAGAGACAAGAGAGCAATTGTGGACGACACGTGGGCTCAGTTCATATTGATTAAGGACTTCTCACGCCAATTGGCTGCATCGCTCGTGGAGAAGACGTGGAAGGCTACAGTTAACGTGGATGAAATGGTTAAGTGGACGGCGTGCGACATCAGTTGAGTGAAAATGCCTTACGTCGTGAGTCGAGAACTTCACTTGCTCAACTCAACAGACGCTGATCACCCCATTCGCTATGAGTATCAAGGCCTCATCATCAGTACACAGAACATCAACTTAACTACGGACACGAGTGTGACTCAAATGCTGGACCAGAGACTGCTGCGCTTTGCAGGCATCCCGCTTACAATGTACGGCTTCCAGTTTGAGCGGCAATACTGTGGCAAAACAGGAGAGGAAGTTGGTTGTCGAGTCAAGCTGACAGGCAGAACGAGCGATGGATCGTTGTCTTACGCTCACAACGTGCTGACTGAAGCTCTACCGTCTATTTTGCGATGGGAGAACACGTACGTTGGTCCCATGCTGTGCGTTACCAGCACTTGAACGTCGACTGCTGTACGAAAAGCAGTAGAGGAGAGTTCATTTACAAAAGTTTTATCATAACAACGGTGTCTAAGGCGGAGGTTGATCACCTTAGCCGTCCTCATCGGTTCAACAAGTGGTTGTACACGACTTCCTCACGTTGAATTTCCCCCGTCGGGAGATTCCTGGACGCCAGGAAACAGCCAAGACAGAAATTGTAGGCGTGGGCTGCCATCCTCGACGTTGTGTGCCTTGACCGCACCACTAGGTTCTTACTAACACTGCAATGCTTGCATACACACTACACCACAAGAAGTCAGCACAAGTGACAACTACAGACAGTAAGAAAGCAGAACAACGTACCTGGTGGCAGACTGTGCACTCCACACTTTGCGTCGAGAAGAGTTTTCCGATCGTTTTGTGGCAGTAGGAACACACGCTCGGGTCTTCACTCTCTGACAGTTGAGTCGTGCTTGTCTGTTCGGTTGACGATGACGAAGACGACGATGACTTGGACGTAGCGAAGGTGCTGGTTGAATCTGTTCCTTGTGCTGTTTTGTGCAGATACCAGCGTAGCTTCTTGCCTTCTGCACACTCCATGAGCGCGCCCATGCTTAAGATACTGTTCGCAATCTCCTGCAGCGCGTAGAACGAGAGCATGGCGCCACCTGGGTCGACCACTGCGTGTGCAAAAGCCTCGACGATCAGGTCGCTTTGCTGTCGGAAGATGACGCAGAAGGACATGCTGGCCCGGACGATATTCAGGTGCTTCATCTCGGGCAAGTCCGGATGTGTCACAGACTGAGCCACGCTGTACCCGATGCGTTCGCCGCGTGACGAGGTGGCAAACCCAGTGCCTGTGAGCGTCACGTAGTCTCTCTGCTTCACGATCGCACCGAGGCCTGGAGCTGAATAGAGGAACCAGGCGACACCAAGGAAGTCGAACGGATTCTCCTCGGTAGGACTCTCTAGTGTACCCAGCATCACCGAGTCTTCCATACCGTCCTTCGAGTAGATCCCTCGTCTCCGGAGCGAAGCTGAATCGTGCACGAACATGCCGTACATGACATCGTCTAGTGAGCCCACAGCCGTCCCCACGCACACTACAACTGGGATCTTAGTAGCTACCGAAAGAGACGACGCCGGTCCAATTAGCAGTGCGTCGTTGTCCATTTCAAGTGAATCCGGCGACGACGTCGAGTCTGAAGCTGCTGCTGCCGTCACCGACGTAGACGTACTGGGACTGACACCCGAGTCAACACTACCCGATCGCTGGCGATAGACCTTCATGGCTCCTTTCGTGCGGACGTGTTTCCATCGACGTGGATCCAACGACCGGTTCCGCTCGTACAGGAAATCCTCGTACAGCGCACGCGTCTCGTAAAAGCTTTCGTCCGCGATACTGCGGTACTCGTGTGCGTCATCGTCTGTCAGCGTCACCGGCGGCAGTATTGTCGAGCCGATGAACGTGCGCGACGGCGCGTCCGACATGATCTCGGTGGATTACTTGTCACCCAGGTTGCGAGATTTTCCGTGCTAGTGATTCTTTCGCGGTTGACGTGACTTGCTCGAGGGAGTTCTCGAGAATGAAGCGCTCTGCACACACTTCGCTCGCCCTTCAGCATGTCTCCGTTGACTCTCCTCACGGAGAAAACCGTCATGGTCCTACACTCGCAGAGGCCGGACTGCAACTTCGTGTGGTTGTAGCATGATGTGGCTGCGCCTGACTTGACTCACGACTCGGCACCGAGGCTATCTGCTTGAAGCAGGTTGCTTGGAGACCATGTACCTGGCTTCGGAGAGAACTTCGGGCCAGCGTATTGCACTGTTGTGGCAGTATGGAGACGAACTTGAGTTGAACGAGCTTGATGGGCATGTGTTTAGCCAGTTACACGAGTGCGGTACCGCAGTGCCTAAGCACTGCACTGCACCGTCCTACCAACTTCTTTCTCCTTTTTCTCATGGGAACAAATACGTCGCCACGGCCCCACTGATGGCCGTCGTCGCCAAGACGGACACGATATTCACCTGCTCATTGCTCAGGACGTCGACTCCGCACACGTGTTCGACGTCGGCGTGCGGCGCTGACTCATCGCAGATCTTGCGCGATGAGCGATCGAAGTACGTGGCTTGCACGGTAGCGCCCAGCACCGAATCCAGCACGGAGCCGAAGAACCCGGTCACGGCACCCAACGTGATCACCTGGAGCTGCGCCGTGCCGGACGGTAAACTCCCCGCGTAGTGCAGCGCACCGATAAAGGCCCCACCCAGAGCCGATACAGCCAGACCCAGCACCGATACGCCGCCGTTCGTGCCGGGCGGGACACGGCGCAGCGTCGTGATGAGTCTGGGCTCGCTCTTGCTGAGGACGCCGAGCTCAGACGCCCACGTGTCAGCACCGCAGCACGCGTAATGGCCAATGAAGCTGGTCAACAGGTAGCTGCGCTCCGGGTCGCGCTTGAAGTCAATAGCTACATCATCGTCTCCGAACAGGACGACGTTGTAGACGGCTATGATCGTTGCCAGTAGGCTGCAGGCCAGTACTTGACGGGCGGAGCGCTGGCCTCCAGGTTTGTAGTTGGCGTCCAGCTGCTGCTTGACACTGGCGCGCACCTTGGTGAGTTTGCTACCGGAGAAGTAGAAGCCCAGGAGTAACAAGCCTGTGACCAGGTAGGAGCTAGCAATTAGTTAAGAGGAGGCACAGACCAGGACAGGCGACGTACCGAAACGGTAGCCCGACGCGAGCGTGAAGAAGCCCACGACACAGGCGGCGGCCGCGCCGGACACGTCCAGCGACTGTTTCTTGAGTCCACGTCGGCCCAAAACCCCAGCAAGCAGCGCCGCCACCAGCACGCGCGACAACGGGATCAGCATCTTCGTCCGTTCGGGTACTTTGTATCTATATCCAGTAAATCATGGTCCGGGCCAGGAAGAAAAGCTGTCCGTCTCCAGTGCCGCCGTGATGGTCATGTCTGTGGTCCCTTGAAGCGCCCGACAAGGTCGGAGCATGCATGGACAGAGAGCCCGCGACAGTCTGCTGCCTGGGAACGCGCGTCTACGGTCCAGCTTTGCCGCAACTTTTGAGGATCATTGAGCCTTGTCTTGGGTTACTATGTTTCAAGTTTACAGCTCTTTTTCTAGCGGCTTCATGTGGATGTCGACGAGAATGGTGAGTCATGGTATGAAATGAACACCTTGACCAGCCTCGGACTCCGGGTCGAAGGCTGCGTGCTACAGTGTACCAGTAAGGTGAACCTCCGTCGTCTTCAAACGGTAGTCACCACGTGGCTGATCCCTTCGTTTAGCCACTACATCTCGGTGGAGGAGACAACGTGTCTTCAATTGGCGTGTGGGTCACTTGGAGGTCCAGTGCAACTCCCTCGATCCCCTCTGGTTGAGTGCCGCATTCTCCGATTTGCCAAGTCGAGAGACGTCGTCTACTGACTCAGGAGTGAACTTCAAAATGCCGCCGACGAGCTCCCGAGACATCTCGTCCAATACGCTACCGCGTTTGCGGTTCACGAAGGAAGACGTAGAGCACTACCGGGAGATTTCCAATGCCTGTCTAGCTGAAGTACTGGAGAAGTACGAGGACTACGTGTACAGGAACAAACGTCAGATTGACACGCAACGCTGGAAGGCAGTCAAGTCCCGTGAAAACGCCGTTGTCTACCGGGAGCGATCCACGTCTGACGCTGATCTCAGTAAAACCAGCAGCGATCAAAGTCTCAGCAGTTCCAGTAGCAGCTCCAGCGGACCGGCCTACCACGCTCGTCACGACCCGAACGCAGTGGTTGAGACGGTGAGCGGCGCGATCGTGTCTGGGCCTGGTGCAGCGCTTGCGGCAGGGACGAAGATCCCCGTGATGATCTGCACGGCGATGATGCCCGGCACGCTCGAAGACGCAATGTACGGCTCATATGTAGATGATGCCGCCTCGTTCCGTCGACGTAGCGCGTACGAGCAGGACTTGGCCGATGACATTGGGATGCTGGGTACGTTCGACCGTCCTTCTGAAAAGGACCCGTTCCAGTTCATGGGACTCACGTGGGTCCTACGCAGCTTCCCAGGACTTGGAGCGGTAGTGAAGCGCCGTGATTTCTTGCTTCTGCAACGCATTGGACTTTCCAGGACGTCACGCGGCGAACTCATCGGATTCACGATCACCCAGTCCGTCCCGCACCGGGACCTGCCCGAGTTGTCGCAGTACGATATCATCCGTGGCAAATTATCGATGTGCACGATCTACCGTGCGATGGAGGGCCAAGTCGACGTATTCGTCCAAATTGTTATGCAGCCTGGAGGCCGCGCATTGAACTACTTTATGATCCAGGAGACTGCTACGTCTATCATGTCCGTCGGGAAGCCGATGGATGTTGCGCAGAAGAAGAAACTCTTCTGGTTAATGAGGAAAAACGCGCTGGAAGCTTCAGTAGCTCCTGGGTCTCCAAGTAGCCGTTCCGATTCCTCGTCCTCTTCTTCGTCAATGCACCGTCGTGTTCCGAAACAGGAGTCTGACCATTGTGCATCGTGTAAGAGATCGCTCACTCGGATCTTCTCCACGGCTGGCAGCTTCTGCCAGATCTGCCACAAGGTTTGTGCATTGTGCATTGTAGTTGCCTGTTGATGGAATAACTAACGGAATTAATTACGTGGACCAGCGTGTGTGTTCCAAGTGCAGTGTGACCAAGAAGCTCGTTATCGACACGACAGAGAAGACAGCAATCCTTCGGCCTTTCAACTTCTGCATTGGATGCACATTAACTGCACGAAGCTATTCGTCACTTCAAGTGCACGCAGAGGAGCTGATACAGCGCAGCCGCAGGTAGTTTGCGCTGCGTCAATAAGCCGGTGATCGTATGAACTCAGTAAATGTTTGGTGAACGCTTTCAACTTGAGCTACATGGCTTAGGATATACTCATTTTTTATTCTGCTTATCGATGTCTTTAAGCTGCTTCTGCTTCGCAGGATCGATGACGATTAATATACTACATTGCTCTCATCTTCTGCCGCGTTAGGCGGCGCTGTATCCGGACGAGACGGTCGCTGAGTCTTCAACGTATAACATCACACGAGGAGTAGCCGAGGACGAGCGCGGAACGTACGCTGTAGTGCTGTAAGCCTTCTGGCGTGGCTGATAATAAGGCGACGCCGCATAATGTGAGAACTGCTGCAAGGCCTGCGAGGAACGGAAGTTGCCTGGGCGGCCAGTTTGAGTTGATCGCCGGCGCATCGACGATGGACGAGATCGGCTACTTGGGCGGTTCATCGTGCTGCGAGGAGTGACGAGGCCGAAGCTCGTCTGCTCTAGAATCTCCTCCACCACGATCTGTGAGGCGTTGCGTTGGTTGGCACGCAACACACAGGGCAGACAGAACTTGAGCGCTTTCTGACAGATGTCGTTCATGTTGTTGACGCCACTGCCGCTACTGCTGCGACTCCGACTTCGCTCGGTCGAGGCTCGGGAGGCTTCTGGTCGATCAAAGCCGTGCACGCCCATACTTCCACCAAGATCCACGCCGGAATTCATCGGTGTGTTCGCGTCCTCCGTTCTCGAAAAGCGCAACTTCTTTACAACACTGCAGCGTGAGCACACCATCTTGGTACAAATAGAGCAGGGGGCCCCGCTTCGATTGAGCAAGTGCCCCACTCGACGGTCGCACAGCGAGCAGTTCGTGGACCAGGCGCCGTCGCCCATGATAGCATCAGCGTCTTCGTCATTCATCTCCTCGATCCCACCCATGCCGCTGGCCTTGTGCTGACTCGCAGCTCTGCGTCGACGTCCTGCTTGTTGCGCTGCAAAGGCGATTTTCTTCAGGTGAGCACAGTCCACAGCAGAGAAGGTCATATGCAGAAGGAGCTCTGCAGCTGCGTTGACGGCCATGAACTGCATCATGCCGCCTTGAGGGTCGTAGTATCCTCTGGTGAAGACGTTTAAGGTACCGGTTAGGCCGCTAGAGCTCTCCGACGAAGATTGTTGATGGAACAATTGCACAATAGACGTTCGTGCTCGGATAACCGAGGATGAGGTGCTGGTTGTCGCCAGTAGAGCAAGAGCTTTGACACTCACCGAGTGCATGACACGGTAGCCGACACGGTCTCCGTTAGCTAACCGGGTGATCCCTGTAGCCTCAAGATACAGTAGATCTCTTCTCTTGGCCATGGCGTCATGGCGTACGGCCCATTTCAGACCAAGGAACCGGAATGGCTCCTCAATCGTCGGTCCTTCAACAGTAACCAGCACTTCTGCGTCCTCCAGGGCGTCGTCTGCATATGCACTGTTCATTTTCATAGCACGTGTGTTGGCACTAACCACGCCGTACATGGCGTCATTAATGTGGCCAGCCACGTGACCAGTGACCAGGAGGAGCGGCAGGTCCGTCTCATGGGTCGTGGACTGATTGGGCGGCAGGACTGCGGCCTGCTTGGCCTCTTTCCTCTGCTTGTACACGCACAACTGGTCCTTCTTCTTGATGGGTTTCCACTGCTGCAGATCCACCTGAGTCTGACCCGCGTACGTCTTGAGCGCGTCGGCCAGCAGCAATTCCGACAGACGCGAACAAACCTGCGCCTCGTCCTGCGACAAACTCACGGTGCGCCGTTCCAACGCCGAGAAGGCCGACTGCGTCTCAAGCTCCACCAAGTTGCTGCTGGTGGACGTGTGTGCACGCCCGCGCGGCCGGGGGAACCGTCGGTGGCGCTGCTGACCGTCCATAGCGCCAAGGCGTCGAGCTGTTGTGTGCTGGATGTGGCGACCGGCGTGCACTTGGCCGAATGCCGGTCTCTGGTCGAAACACGTCAGTGTGCATCGTTAGATGTGCTGAATTCGATACATGATATGAACGAGATAGACAATGTATTAGGACATAGAGGTTCATATACGGTTTGGATATGTGAAGAGTGCAGAATGATGGATATAATATGCTGCAGTTGCAGCTAACCGATTCCGAAAACAAGGTGTTGGTGCCGGAGAGATTGGCCGAGCATAATGGGGGCAAGTCGAAGCTGCAACACCTGCCCAAGAGGAACAATGGCGTTGTCCACCATGCTCCAGCTCTACGACCTCGCTCGCTCTCTTGCCTGACACGCTGTCAACCGAGCACGAAAAACCAGTGCTGGTCTCCACCCTATTTACCCGTTGGTCCGACAGTGAGCGCGCGTCGTGTCTTTGGGTCGCCGCCGCCATCTTGAGGCGCAGGACGAGTCTGTAATACCGACCGCTTCAAGTGTGCAACGGGGCCCTAGGACTTGGTATCTTTCACTGCCATGAGTTAGATCGGCCTCACTTGCCCCAATCTGGCCTCTACCCGTCCCGACCAACCAAGTGCTGGATAACGGTTCCCAAGGCATCAAGACCTCTTGCTGTGCTGTGCTGCAGGACTGCACGTATGCTTCAGCTAGCAGGGCCGCGGGAAACCCCTTACTACACGGAAGGAGACTCCTTCTCCGAAGGTGATACACGTAAATGTATCATTCATTGCAGTAAGAGTTCTTAACGCACGTGCTCAGTCTGTAGGCCACAGATTCTGTAGCAGTCAGTTCCCCATGCTATTCGTAGATTGCTTTCCACCTGAGGTACTACCTCTGTGCTAGAACATCTATATGGAGTTTATCACCAGAGGTAGAACGCTATCACCAGTCCTTCACTCGGTCTAACTAAAGAGCTGCGTATCAAGCGCTGGTATGCCACATTATTGACTGACACACTTCCTACTACTACACATGTACGAGGACATCACGAGTCTTCTCATTGAAGGAGAAGGTCTCCGTCGATCGCCCTCCATTGCTATAAACAGTAAAGCGAGAAAAGCCGAACTCCGTCAGAATGACCTTGAGCAGAGACTCTGCAGGAACTCGATCGCACTTGTCTATCTCCATTCCAAACAGGATTTCCACCTCGCCGAGCCTGCGTAGATATGATTTAGGCTCTTGGTGCTCGTGCAGGCGTCGGAGTATGTCCTTGGACTCCCCCACCTTCAGTATGAAATTGGGGCCATCAGACGAGTTGTGGATGGATGATGGTGCTAATCCACAATGAAGCACGTAGATCCCTCCTGCTCCATGACGAACTGGAGGATCATAGAACACCCCAGTCACATGCGGCCTGCGATGTACGGCGTACTCTCGGTCTGGGTTGCTCGTGACATTTCTACGGCGGGTTGGATTGGTGCGAAGCCTTCTGGTGGCGTCGTACAGGCGACTGTCCTGCAGAACGGTCTCTAATTTCAAGTATGTATGGTCGCTCTCTCCAATGATGTCCGCGTCCGGCCTATATGTCCACTGTTGGGTGTCGGCCACGTAGATATGTTCCCGGAAGCGATGTTGAAACTCATTCCAACCACGTGGTGTGCGAACCCTCCTTTGTATGGTTTGCCATGGGACGAAAGGAGTGCCTTCAAAGTACACCCGATTGGTGAAAGCTTTCTCAACGTCCCGGAGTTGATGGTGCGGGTCGCGTCCAGAGGCATCCGACACGATACGTTCGACTGCGTCCAGCACGGCTTCACTTCAACTCTGCGCCATGAGCGAGTCCGTGGTCGGGTCTGGAGTATTCTGTTCGTACGCCTAATGCTGCCGTTGTACGGACTCGGCTGGGAACCTCTTTGACTTGATACTATAGGGATGCATCAAACCTATCGGAACAAAGAGTATCACGGTCAATGTAGATCTCCGCCAGCCCACAGCGCGGTCAATACTGCGAAATGAGCGGCGAAACTTGGCATACAATTAGAAGGCATCTTCATGAACATACCTGCACCGCGTTCCTAGCGGAGAAGCGGTTGTAGCAGGCGCACCTCCGCGATATAAGCGCAAGGAAACGGGTCAAGGGTGATATCTATGAAGGTTTCCGTCAGCCAATCAGCGCCA
The DNA here is from genome assembly GCA_032432875.1 of Phytophthora meadii. NCBI lineage: Eukaryota > Oomycota > Peronosporomycetes > Peronosporales > Peronosporaceae > Phytophthora > Phytophthora meadii. The sequence continues at coordinate 465,498 of JAUMGV010000057.1, read as the reverse complement.
AGCGGGATCCTACGCGTCTGATTGGCTGAAAATCGCAGCGATTACGAATCTGCTTAATTAAATTTAAGCGATTACGAATCTGCTTAATTTTAATTAAGCTTAATTAAAATTAAGCTTATTTCTGATTGGATAAAATCCGAGTAAGCTTAATTAAAATTAAGCTTATTTCTGATTGGATGAAATCCGAGTGATTGTCTACGTCATCACCGAAGAAGGTTAACCCCTCTACTTCACGCCCCTTTAAAATTATACCGCATTCGATTACGCCTTCTCAGATCCGCGCTCCACTGCCTGTCGACACGCCACCTTCTTCTCCCCATTTCGACGGCTACACTGCCCTCCTACCCACACGTGCATCGCCATGGCAAAGGCCATCATCTCCTCTGTACGTGCATGTGCCTCCACCTCTCCATCTCTTCTCACACCTCTCTTCATCCTATTGTTTCTCATATCTTATATTTTCATCAAAAGATCCTTGAGGCGCAGCTGGGGAAGTATGTAGACGGTCTTCGCAGTGATTCCCTTGTCGTGGGTCTATGGAGCGGTGAATTGGAGCTGCGAGACCTGGCACTCAAGCCCCATGCGCTGGCTGAGCTCCAATTGCCCGTTTCGGTGACCAGCGGCTCCGTCTCTCGCGTTCTTGTGCGTGTTCCTTGGAACCAATTGGGCTCTGCTAGCGTGAAAATCACTCTTGAAGGAGTGTCGGCCCTCGTGGTGCCGAACACAGAGCGACCAAGCTCAGCTGAGCTGCTTCATGCCAAGAAAAACAATTTAGAGAGACGGGAGCTCTTGAGACAGCATCAACGCTTCGCAGCCCGAGTAGCTCCTGGCCAGGACCAGGAAAAGCAGAAGAATACCGAAGATGAAGGCACGTTTGTGTCGAGGCTTACAGCTCGCATTGTGGCCAACCTCCAGGTTTCCCTACAGGACGTCCACTTGAGATACGAAGACTTTGTGGCCAACCCGGAAGCTCCTTTTGCGTGTGGTTTTATGCTGGAGAAATTTCGCTTTTTCACGACAGATGAAGCTGGACTAGAGGCGTTTGTAGACCAAAGCACAGTGCACAGCTCATTTACATACAAGAAGGCGGAGCTCACGCAGTTTGGGATGTATTGGGATCGTCTGGATAGAAACGACACAGAAGCAAGGTTAGAGATACAGAGAAACATCCCCAAGGCCATGAGGGACATGGTACAGGCGCTGAATAGACAGGAAAACAGCAAAAGACGATGGGTATTGAAGCCCTGCTCGATAGGCGTGCAGCTTACGAAGAATGAGAGCGCAGATTACTCGACAGTGGCCAAATACACAGTGGAAGCGGAAGTAGGTGCTCTTCAGGGAAGTTTAACCCGCGAGCAGTACGAAGACGTGCTGTTCCTGCAGCGTGCGTTCCTGGGTAGAAGAGCTGTGGAAGCCCATTTTGCATTGGCCAGAGGACGGCCACTACACACACCCGGAGCACGGCCTAAAGAGTGGTGGGACTACGCTACGCGCCTTGTACTGGAACAACGCAGAGCGAAGCTTCGACGTGAGGAGAAGGATGAAGGCACGCGACTGCATCGACGGCCGCACCGTCGTAAAATGCGTTGGTCTTCCGTCCATAAGGCGCTACTTGAACAGCAATTGTACATCGAAGCTTTCCGAACAGAACTCCGCAATGGCACACCGCTGGATCTATCCACTCGGCAGGGCAAGTTCAAGCAGAGGTACGAAGAAGTGTACCCGTTAGATGTGGTTCTGCTTCTACGTGACGCCGCAGAAAACGCCGAAGAGCGTGTGCAAGCAGAAGCCAAGGCCGCTGTAACAGCTCAGACGAAGCCTCAGGCGACTCAAGACGGTGGTGGGTCCTGGTACTCGTACTTTTTCGGTGGGGAAACAGATATTTCCAGTGCTTCAACTCAAGAAGAGCAGGTGCTGTCAGCTGAAGGTCGCGAGAATTTACGTGAAGCGTACAACGATGCTGTGGAGAAGGCTGGTAGTGCACATGAAGTGCCGATGGGGTGCAACCTCATGTCAATCCAGATCCAGCTGACGAACGGCTCAATGGCTTTGTACCAATCCAACGCCCACGAGAGTCCATTCGTCACCGGAATGCTGCACGGCTCACTAGCGGTTAATATTCAGCCGGAAGATGAGTGGGACGCCAATTTCCGAGTGCAGCATTTTGACATTTTCAACGGCCTAGCACGCGACTCTCGTTTCCATTCGTTCTGCAGCCCTTCAGCCTCGCCAAGTGACGACCTGAGCTCGTCTTGCGTCAATATCGATCTCAGTCGGCGAGCTGTGGTGCAGACTCAAGCTCTAGTGGACGAAGGATTGCAAGCGACGCTGAAAGTTCGCGTACGCTCACAGCCTATCCGTGTGCTGGTGGATCCGTCCTTCGTGATGTTCCTGCATGCTTTCTTCGTCAGTTTGCTACCGGAGAAGCAGCTAGAGAAGGTCTGGCAATTCGCGACGTCGTCTGTGGCCGACTGGATGTTCGCAGATGATCCCAAACTCTTGGAGTCTTCCGATGCAGAGAAAGAGGCCGAGGAAGCGGAACTCATGCGGTCATTGGAGAGAGCGGAAGGTCGCGTTGCGTACGATGTACTAGTGGACATGGATGCGCCTGTGCTTATTCTACCTGAGAACGTTTCTGAGCCGACCGGTGCCGTTCTTGTGGTTGATCTGGGAAAGTTAAGCTTCCGCAACGATGACAAAGTGATTGCAATCGATACACCGTTAGATACAGCGCTGGACACTACGGACAATGATCCGCGTCTGCACTGGCATCTTGAGGTGACGCAGATCCACGTTTCGCTTGGTCGTCAGGAGCAGTTAGTGAACTGGAGTGACGAAGAAGTTCACGCCTTCTCAAAAATCGTTAAGGAGCTGTCGTTGGAGTTTTTGTTTCACACACAGGCTTCGTCTACACGCCTCCGACTCCCGTCGCGCGGGAAGAACACAGCAGTGAAGCCGTTGCCGCAGGTGGGCGTCTACGCTGCTGTTCCTTCGATTGTGGTGTCTCTGGCGGAAGAGCAGCTAGTGGCTTTGGGTCAGATCCACTCTTCCATACTTGTGCAGGCTGCAGCAATCGCTCGAGCTAAGGATATGCAGCTAACGTACTTCGAAGACCGAGAGGATGACAGTGGGGAGGAGAGTACGACAGATTCGGAAAGCGCAAGCGACCAGAGCTCAAGCAACGTGGCAACAGCTACTGCTACGATTGAGGATAAGTTCCTTTTGGAGATGGAACTCTCGTTAGGATGCGTGGAGCTGAACTTGCGCGAATCATCTGCTCAGGATGCGTTCGTTTTACGTGCCTCTCATACTTCATTTGCAGTTGAAGCGTATTCGACTCGTCAAGTATTCCACGCTCGCTTAAAAGCTCTCGTGATGGAGGACAAACTCTACTCACCCGACTCTCGCTTTTACAAGCTCATCTCCACGGGTGAAAGCGGAGGTGACACGACCCATTTGATTGCTATTGACGTCACAACGTTTTCTTCGGAGTCAACACAGAGCATCAGCTTGCAGGTGGAGGCGGACGTGCAATTCAATGTCCTGCATCTGCAATGGAACCCGTCGTCTGTGGCGCTATTTTACCGTATCATCTCTGCTTACGCGTCTGCCATCCAGTCCCACGACGACGACTTCCCATCTGAAGCTCTCACGTCCCCAGTGAAGTCGGCATCTGCCCCAACAGTTCTACCGGATCAGACTCAACCAGGAAAGAAGAATCGCGGCGCAGTCCTGTCCACATTGCGCTCGCGAGGACGACCTGTTGTGGTGGTGCGCGCGTCGCTCGTTCAATTCAGCCTGACGTTCAATAAAGACCAGATTGATCGGCAACTAGCCCGGCTGGAGATGACCAACTCAGCTCTTAATTATACGAGCTACGCCATCGAGAGAAGCGCTGAGGAAGACGCGTTCGAAGTTACCGGTCATGTTGGTAATTTTGTGGGGACGGACTTGAGCACCTCCAAGCATCCCTTGTACGCGACGCTCCTCGGGTTAGATGAGGATGAAGCTCGTCGCCGTAGCACGGCTGGAGAAAAGCTAGACGCGCTATTGAGCTTCGAATTTGCGAGTGACCCGATGGTGAGCGACAAGAGTGCTCTTCGCTTGGCCTTCCAGCCGATTCGTGGCGTCTACTATCACCAACAGGTTTTGGAGCTTGTCGATTTCGTTCTTGAAGGAGTCTTAGGCGCGATGGTGTCTCAAACACTGATGAACGCCACTCAGTTATTGTTGCGTGAAGACGAGGCCAGTGTTGTGCTTGACTTGAGTGTGGAGAAGCCCACGTTGATCCTCCCGTTGAGCTTGGAAGATGCTCCGCATGCGAAGGTCACTGCGAATGTTCTGCGACTAGTCCACTTCCCATCCAGCGCTGTACATTACCACGGACCTCCAGAGGCAAGAATCAAGCAGGTTGTACACAATGAAGCGTTACCACGTGCTGTGGTTCACACTTCGGACGGGGTTTCGTTGCGCGTAGACTGTAAAGACTTGTTCCTGGAGCAAGTCCACATTTATTGTACTACAGCTGGTGGTAAGAAGACAAAGGAAGATGAAGGACCAGTGTATGAAGAGCTACTTCCTGAGCCTGCGGACCTGAAAATCAGTATTGAAGATCTCGTCTCGTCCACAATCTCCATAGACGAGAACAGTGACGTGTTCCTCCCTCGAATCACGGTGGACTCAGTACTACCCCCACTTGAGGCACATCTATCACGCACTAGTTATCTGGGCATTGTCGCTCTGATTCTGGAGAATTTCGGCGCCGAAGAGCTGCAAAACGAACCCGATTCAGCTGGAGAAATGAGCAGAACTAATAGTTCTGGTCACGTTCTAGGGAAAAGGAGAAGCAGCGCAGATACCGATCTGCCTTCGCTACGACCTACTGTGAGGTATACGTATCTACAAGCGGACGCAGACGAAGCAACACTCCAGGTGCGGTTTGTTATGGAAAATGTGCGGGTTCTGCTATACCAAGACAAACAACTGGAAGCAGACGAAGACAAGCTAGATTCGATGGTACAGCGCACATTTGAAAGCGATACACGGCGACGTGATGGAGCTCTTGCAGAGGTTGTTGCTACAGATTTCTCACTAGTGTTTGACGACGAGTACGATAAGAATCCGCGTCTGGCGGTGCATCTCGGGGCGTTTAGCGCTCGGGATCTTGTGGGGGAGTACAAGTCTTCGAGTGATGAAAGCGGCACGTTGTTGGTATCGCCACAGCCACTGGAGATACGTTATACATGGGACGATACTGCGTTGACAGGAGACCTGGACTTGTTGTTCTCCGAAGTGACGGGTACTGTTATCCCTGAAGCCCTACTGTCACTTCTCGGTTTCTTCGCATTGCCAACGAAACCAGGTAAACCAGAGCCGACGAAGGAGAAAAGTCTAGCAGAGGCATCTCGAAAAGTGCCACCGTCGCCGGCTCTGTTAACCCGGCGCGAGAGTATTTCAGACATTCTACGGGACGGAAAGGAACCAGACCTGACAATCACAATCCGAGCGACGGCTAAACAAGTGGGCGTGGCACTCCCACGTGACGCTTATGACCCAAATAGTCCGCGCGTGACTTTCGCGGGCGATTTCACCCTCGAGTTTATGTGGAAACCACACCCGGATCCAAAGAAAGGGAAGAATGGCGATGACCTGGATATCCAAAGCAGCATTCTGGCCGACGCGCGGAACATGGAAGTAGTGCTGGAAAACGCCAGACGGCCTGGTTGCTGTGTTGCGGCGCCAGCTACAAACGCGAAATGGGACGCCATTGACGTTGCGCCTTTGATTCAGTTGCTAGAGCCCTGCTCCCTGCACGTGGAAGTGAGCGATCTGTTCCCGCATGCCGGTCAGCGACAGCAAATTGTGGCACTGAGCTTCACGCCTATTGAAGTTTTTGTATCTTACGATGACGCACGCATGGCGATGGAAACGATGGAGGCCCTTAACACAGCAATCGAGCAGCACGAAGAGTTTAAACGTTCGTCACGGGAACCGCTAGAGTTCCATTCGCTCACTAGAGCGCGAACGTCGTCCAAAAGTCTCGTGATAGAGGAAGAGGAAGTCCACCGGTATTTTACCTGTGAACTGCCGACCGTGAGCTTGACCCTGATTAATGACTGCGATGGCTGTGATATGGGGCTGGCTCAGCTACAAATCGAGCGCTGTCATTTATTCTTGAACGTCACGTACACGGCGCAAGCAGAGGAAGTCGACGGCTCTGCGTTCTTCGCACTGGAGTCGCCCGTGACGACGACGATTTCTGGCGGAGGGAATCTTGTGGTGCTCATGTCGTACTACAACCCGGACACGCGCGACTGGCACCCTATGTGCACTGAGTGGGGGCTGGATGCGTCCGTCCAGGGCTCAATTTCTAATGAGAGTGAGCTGCACGTTATCCTTACGGCTTCACAGGCACTGGATCTTACTGTTACGCACGGGTTGCTGGAGGTTGTGGCGTCCGTGGGTGGAGCGTGGCAGCGTCGTGCTACCGTGGCGACGAAAGAATATGCAGATGATGAAGACGAAGAAACGAAGCGACGCAAAATGGCGCCGTGTGTGATCCGTAATGAGACTGGATTGCCCCTGAGCTTCTGGCTTACGAATGGTTCGTTCACTACTGAACCGCTGATCGTATCCACTGGAAGTCTGGCGGATGTTCGGTATCTCCACGCTCCAGGTCGAGGACGGGGCGTCGTGCGGCGCTACGCGTCTGGTGACCGAGAAGCCGCCAATTTGCGCCTATGTCTACAGTTGATGGATGCCAAATCCTCAGGCGACAATGAAGCCCGTTTTCAAGCTGTTCAAGGCCTCATTTTCGAGCAATTGGGTGCGCGTACGTTCCCTCTGGTGGACACGCACGGACAGCGGACGAGTTTCACACTCAGTTTGTCGGCGCAGCTTGTAGAGGGGCGTATTCTGCTGGTTGTATCGTCGCCTATTAAGCTGGTGAACAGACTGGCTTCGGGCCGCTCCGTAGCGCTTCTCGTGAACGACCCGACATGGCAAACACCAGTGGAGATCGGAATCCTACCGCCGAATCAGGAGTCAGCCATACCTGTGTTACTGTCCCTTGCGTCGGAGCTGCGCGTGCGACCTATAGGAAACGGATCCACGTACTCGTGGAGTGCCCCTATTCCGGTGCAGACTCGATCTGCCGTCGAGCTTAAGGTGGAAGCAGCAGTCTCTTCAACGTCCGCGTCGCGAGAGAGCTTTACTGGCCCCGGTGAAGGTCGGAATGCGGTGTACTGTGTCTCGATGTCGAGCGAGAAGGAGATGAGGGCAGTATCCTTTGCCGAACCGCTGGTTCTGGTGAATAAGTTGCCTGTGCCGTTGACATATCGTGTGCGTTCGGCGTACAGCTCTGCCTACGGCTCGGGGACAAACGACAGCCCTTCGAAGCCAGAGACTATCGCCGTCGGGGCCAAGACAAGTATCTGGTGGACTGACGTCGCGCAACGCCCACTGTTTCAACTTCTGGTGGAAGGCTGCACGACCGCATCCAAGTGGTTGGAGCTCGCACCGCGCGGCACGGCTAACGGTGCTGTGCTGTCCATTCAGCTTTCGCGCGTAGACGATGGACGTCCGTTCCGGTTGCTCCTCCGCGTGGTGGGAGGCACCGAGCGCAATGCACGCCCTGTAGTCGTTGAGATCCTGGCGGAGGTCTGGGTTATCAACCGTTCGGGATTAGAACTCGTCTACGGCACAGCGGCCGACAGTGAAGCCTACATCCCTCCACGTGCAGCTCGCGCGCAGGTGGGGAACGCACAGATCAGTGCGTACTCGAGTGACAACAGCGGGAAAGTTCCTGTGGTTCGCATCGGTTTACGAGGATGCAACTGGTCGGCGCGTTTTGAAGCGGACCCGAGAAGGTTGAGTTGGCAGGATGAATGTATCACCCTTCGGTCAGCAGGAAGCAGCGGGTCTTCAGGTGGTGTTCTCTATGAGCTCGGGGTGTCGGCAGACTACGCAACACGACATTTCGGCTCTGTGACGACGTTAGTGAGTGTCATTCCTCGCTACCTGGTCTTCAACCGGTCATCACACACGTTGCTGCTTCTTGAATCCCCGAACCGCCAGCAGCGCCTTGAAGACGCAAGTAACGGAAATGTTGCGCACCACGTACTTGGCGCAGGAGACATGTACGCCTTGTACTGGGTGGGCGGAAGTCGAGCACCGCTGCGCGCGTCAGTACTGCCGGACGGTGCTGGATCGGATGCATTCTGCAGTGACGGGTACGACTGGAGTACAGCTTTCGCTGTCGACCGAGTGGCTACCACAGATTTGCTTATCCCACCCCGATCGAGTGGACGTGGCGTTCAATTAGAGGTGACAGTGAAACGAGGCAGCTTTTCGCAGGCCACGTTTGTGGTGGTGGTGACGGACGGAGGCACTGGATCTCCAACATCCACCTCATCAAGACTGTCAAGTGCAGGCTCGACGATTTCAAGAGACGGGATCGCAGATACAGGGGCGGCAGGCTGGCAGACGTTTAGCCTTCATGCTCAAGTGGCTGGCGTGATTGTCACGGTAACGGACAAGAAGCATGACAGGACTATAGAGGAGCCGCATAACTTGTTTGCCAGTGGGTCTGAAGGCGGAAGCGAATCGGTAGCACGCGCGACATTCACGCGAATTGGACTGGAGGCGTCGTGGTCGCCGCAAGCGACCGCTGCAAAGCTGAACCTCATGGGGCTCAAGGTGGAGGATCTTCTCCTCAAGTCGAAGAACCGCGTAGTGCTTCGACCACTTCTGCATGGCGATGGCGCGGCTGGATCAGCGAGACCAAGCATGGACAAGTACTTCCTCGAGCTGACATATCTGGAACGACCACACGCCAAGTACACGTGGGTAGAGCGTGTGCACTTAGAGCTGCAGAACGTCAAGGTCTCGACGTCCATGAGTTTTGTGGATCGACTGAACAAGCTGCAGGAGGAAACTATTGCCCACTTCCAGCACACGTCGCTTGTATCTGCTTTCCCAGGCGAAGAGAGTTTTCAGATCGATGACAGCAGCGACGCGGACGACTTGCTGGCGTACTTTGTGCCTCAAAGTGAGGAGGGAGAAGAAGGATCAAGTGCGGATATGGCTGCTATGACAGGTCGAAAGCTCTACATCGCGTCGGGAGAGATCTCCCCAGTGCGTGTCGTCGTAAGCTTTACTCGCGACAAGAGCGACTCGAGTCACGACGGATTCTGGCTGTCAAACCTCAAGCTCAAGATCGAGAACGCGTGCGTGACGTTGGAAGGCTACCGCTTATCGCACGCGTTGGCGACGCAGGAGTCTCTGGGCGCGGCAATTGTGCGCTTCTACGAACAATCGGTAAAGTCCCAAGCGCTGAATCTGATCGACTCCATTGAGGTCACGTCGTTAGTCACGAGTATGGTTGCCGGCGGCGTTACGTCCCTCGTATCCACATTGCGTGGCAAAGCGGACCCTGCGGCCGCCGCCGGTGCTATGGCTCCTGGGCTGCTGACTTCCAGCTCTTCTGGTGACGGAGAGAGCCTTGGTGCACCCTTCCGCTATGAGCACATGTCGAACGGGGACATCGTGCGCAAGCATTCACGAGCGATAGGGGAGTGCCGCAACAGCGCCGAGTTCCTGCGCCAGGTACGGCACCTTGTGTACGACTGGGACGCCAACCATACCGGGTTGGAGGCACGTGGCTGCGTGGCGCTCGCGCTAATCAACAACTCGCGACACTCTTTGGTAGTCAACACACAGCTAAATGACGGTGCGTCGCTACGTGTTCTTCCCCTTGGACGACGCCATTTAGCGAGCGTCTTGGATTCAAGTGACGGTGAAAATGCTTCAGCTGGAGGCAGCACGACGAACTGGCGACCGGACCGTGCACTCGTGGTGTTTGCGTATGGCTACACACCGACGCTACTGACGTCGGGTGATGTGTATTTCACGGTGCAGTCGAACGCTTGCAACGTGTACGCGACGCGCAAGACAGCGCGGTTGAAGGCGAACCGAGGATATACTGCCACATTCACGCTACAGGAGACGCAAAGCTGGTGGTCTGCGAACGTGGTCATCATCGGTGACGACCTGCAAGTTAACGAGAGCTCCACGCCTGCTTCGGACTCCGCTTTGTTTGGGGAGGTGCCAGCTACTGCTCAAGGCTCGGCAGATAGCGAGGAGTACGAAGTGGAGTTCGCTGGTGCATCCTTAGGTCTCATTGCGAAACAGAGTGGAGTTTCGGTGATCGTGCGCGAGTGTGTGCCGTCGAGTGCAGCAGCCGCTTCGGGGCGGATCGCCGCAGGCGACTGCATTCTCACAGTGAACGGTGTGAACGTCGCCAACACGTCGCAGTTCAAGAATCTTGTGAGCAGGACGCCACGTCCAGTCGTTCTGCGATTCCGGAGCACAGGACGCCACTCCAACGCAGCATACGATTTATTTGGTGAACGCGGGCAGGAAGATGGCGCTGAGCTCTTTGGCTAGTGAGACCATGTCATGGACAATAAAGACGTGGCCATTTTAGAATGCACTTGAAGAGGTTTCACGGCTGACGTTTCTGACTCTGGTTGTTTAAATTTTGTTAGAACGACATGAAGAGCGCCATCGAGTCCATTACCCACTTACCAGCAAGATTCAAGAGCAAGAAGCAAGACGTCAAGCATGTCGAAGATAAACTCCAAGCGGTGCGTTCGAAGCGGGTGGCGGCTTTCTTTCAAGTTAAAGCGAGGCAGCGAGCTGGCGTTGCAACCCTGGCGTCAATGGTTGGTCGTAGTGCTGCTGCTGTATCCGCGTTGTTGCGGTCGCTGCGTCATGCTGCAATTGAATTTTTCACTCGAAAGCGAGGGAAGTTAACAGCGATAGGTAGGTCGAAATGGGGGAGGAAGCTGCGATCAGCACTCACTGGTGAGAAGAGTTTACTGAGTATGTTCCAGAAGACACTGGGGAGAACATTCGGACGGAGCGCGGAGAAGAAAGCACAACTGGAACAAGAGCGTCAGCAGCATCAAGTACGCATTTACCAGTGGATGTGTCAGGCATTGGCTCGACTGGGGCGATCGGCCATCGCTGCTGCGCATAGACGACGCCGAGCTGAAGATGCCTCGCATCTTTCAAAAGAACTGGTCGGTCGACTGCTGACTGAAGCAGTGGTGAAGGTTGCAGCAATTTGTGTTCAAGAGCGCTTGGACACTTATGCACGTGTGATCCAGCGACTGTGGAAACGAATGAAGCGGAATGAGCAAGCGGCTTTGGAATCTAAAGAACGTCTGTTGAAGCTGCTCATGGATCTACCCATGCATCTTCGGGAACACCAGCAGAGGCAACAACAAGAGCTGAAAAACGTGCATGATGCTAGTACCAGCTCCACCACCTTGTTTATCCTTCGTGCTGCTCGCCGTCTGGCCGCGCGAACGATTCAACGCGTGTGGCGTGGTCATTGTGTACGGGAAAGAGTTCGTCGGATACGTAACTGGAAGTTGAAGAAATTTCAACGCCAAAGACAACGCGAACGTCTACGTGAAGCCCGTGGTGCATTGTTGGTACCTTCGGAAGCAGAACGGGCGCGCCGTAGAGAACTGGAAACGCGACTACTTGCTCGTCAACAGGAGACGCCAGTGCTGCCACTGCCTCGTCGAGAATGGCGATACCAACGAAGAGGAGAGCGGGCAACTTTACTGGAGCCACTGCCGCTGCAGAGGCCGCCGCACGTATCGGCATCTACCCGGACGAAAGTGCAGTGCGTGCCGTTTAGTCGCTTCGAGAAGATCATTGCTCAAGACGCCCGTGTGAATCTGAACAACGTGTGGGTAGCGATCCCTGTTGGGCACCGAGAAGTTCCGGAAGAAACTGGAGAGAAGCATGGAGAGTTACGTCCATTGTTAGTGGGGAGAGGCCGACAGAAGAAGAAAGGAGGCTTACAGACGACGTACGACTGGGTGCCAGCGCATCTACTGCAGTTCAAAGAAGAGAGAGAAGCGACAGCATCACGTCGACGGCAACAAACAGCAAGTCCAGTGTCCAAGAGCATCCTCCAGCTATAAAATCAAGCCTTACAACCTATGTTACGCCAGCGAACGACGGTAGTAGAAGCGATAGCCAGCGTACGTGACTCCTGGTACGAAGAACGCGACCATGAGAACTGCCGACGTGAAGTTGCAGAAGGCGTAGACCGTGATGTAACCAAACATAAAGGTCGGTACCACTGCAACGACGTACAGCACTGGAGCTCCACCTGGGACTCTCGTTGGGCGTGCGATGTACGGCAACTCCCGACGTAGCTTGATGACTGTGGTGATGATAACCAGCTGAACGGCACCCGAGCAGGCGTTCGTGACTGCCAACATACTGTCGAAGTCCAAGCCCACCAGTACGAGCATGAGCACGAGCGTAAGGAGTGTGGCGTTGGTGGGGCTGTCGAACTTGGCACACCTCTTGGCGAAAAACTTGGGGATGAGCTGATTCTCCGCCATGCCACTGACCAGGAATGTCATGACGTGCAACGCGGCCGCACACATACCGGCCGTTCCGCAGCAAGACGCGATCTGGATGAGCGTGCGAAGAAAACTCCCGCCCACGTAGTAGGCGAAGACCGGGAACGAGTTACGATCGAAGTGAATCCATGACAAACCATTCGAGACGATGCCGGCGGTCATCGGGACGATGTACGTTACGAGAAGCAATGCGCACGTGATGGCGATGGCTCGGGAATACGAACGTGCGGGGTTTTGCACTTCTCCGCCGAAGACGGAGGCGTTGTTCATCCCTTTAAACTTGAAGAAGAGGATGTTTAAGAAGGTCGTCCAGTGGATGTCCACGTCGCCCGATAGAGTCACGTCACGCGTGTCTTCGTTATACGCAACGTGCTCATGGCGGACTTGGAAGAGATCATCGAAATCTGTAGAGGTGGCGACGGCCCAGACTGTGAACACAGCGAAGAAGAGTATCACCATGGCAGACACCACGAAGCTTAACCTGCCGACAGTGCGCGTGCCAAAGAGTGCAGGGATGGCCAGCACGACTCCGATAGCCATTTTGATGGCGTATGAGAGCGCGGACGATGTGATCTCAACGTCGTAGTACCGGGTCAAGAGTTCCAGTAACGCACCGGGCATCAACGCTCCTCGAAGAACTCCAGCAATCCAGGACAAATACCCGACTTGGAAGGCCCAGAACGGCCCGAAGGCGGTCAAGACCCAGACGGTGAAGCCTCCGTCTTCAGGGAATGCCGAACACAGTTCAGCTACAATGCAAGCGAACGGGAAGGCGACGAAGAGCGCATAGAGGAGGAAACCAGAGAGACCGACGAGGGGACCAGCAGACGAGATCACTTCTTCAGATCCAATGGGGCCGGCGCACAGGTAGACGTACATGATGGAGACGATCCCCACGACGCCGAGCTGACGGTGGTTCACTGCTATCGTTGCTCGAGTGTGGAAACTTGGAGAAGCCTCTGCTTTGTTGTACAATGTGATGTTCACGTGGGGCTCGACATCCTTGGAGACGTGTTCTTCCAACATCGGGAAGTGGTCAAAGGCTGGAATGGTATCTGCTTGGTCAGATTGAAATGTGAATTGAGACGAAGACGCTCGCCAAGATGCAGTGGCAGAGTGAATCGGCAGACTTATCTTCTGGTTGTAGAGCGGAGACAAAGGAACCGATTGCAGACAGCCCAGACGGTGGATAGGGAGACATTGGCAGTGATCATTCCGATTGATTCCGGGCCGTGTTGAATCAACTGCCAGTTGGCACCCAAAGTGTCAGCAATTCCAGAGACAGCAAGACACATGGGAGTTCTGACGTGGACAGGATGTACGTCAGTCAGCACAAGAATAGTGCTGACTGTTTCAAGGCAACATGTGTGGAGGTGTTGGTAGACTACATTGACAGGTTACAGATACAAGTACAGACGAAGTGGCAGTTCAGGTTCTACGGCAACATGGGGCAGGGTTCTTGAGGGTCGACGCTCAACTGCTTTGCTTCCAGAAGGCAGGACTTACAGCACGCCACAGACACCGGTTGCGGTCTAGCAAATAGTCGACGCTTGACGTGGCACTTGTTGCAGACACCGCGGAGACAGACGCCGCACGTGCGGTGCGTGGTGCCTACGATCGCCGCCATGGCTGGTTTCTTGGAGCACACACAGCAAGGCTCGGCGACCGGTTGCCGTCTCGACCGGGACTTGCGATGACCTTTAGAAAGGAGGCGAGAGAGACTCGGAGGCATTGCAGCGATGACATTTGAGACCTCAGCCGACAGACTTGAAGCTGAATTAGAGTAGCCGGACGGAACAGACTCACCCGTGAGCTCGAACTCCTCTAAATCCAGCGCCGACAGATCGTCAACGGACGAAGACATGGAGTTTTCTGCCTTCTGGAGTGCGAGGAGCGTTAGACGTTTAGCCTCAGCACTGTCCATCGCTCCGAGGACCGACAGCATTAGCGAACAGGACGTGTTGAACACCAGGAAGGACGGCATGTCTCCACCTAAGTCGAACATTCCCTTCGCGTACACATCGACGACGTGCGAGCCGGGCGCTTGCCGATAGATGCAGCAGAACATCATGTTGGCTCGGATGACGTCGCTGGTTTCTGGAGGGGGCGGGCAACCTGCAAAGTCCACGCTTTGGAGCAGGTAGTATGCGTACTTCTCACCCTGCGCATCCGTACTGATGCCCATGGACTCAAGTGTACAGAGATCACGAAGTTTCATGATTTTAGCTTCGGCTAGAGCATCCGTCACATGCCACTTAAGCGCGAGCTGCCGGTACGGATCGGTGGTGGATCCTCCTTCGAGCTTTGCGAGCAACGCGCAGTCCACGTGGCCTTTGCTCATGTAGGGTAACGTGATCTGCATCTCTTCACGGCTCTTGGCGTGGACGCCGTATAGAACATCCTCCAGGTCTCCAGCGATTGAGCCGACGCAGAGAACCATCGGTCGTTTGGACTGAGCAGTGGAGCGACCTTGATCCGCTGTCTTCAGGAGTCTACGCTTGTAGATGTTGAGCTCGTTCTGGCGTTTAAGCAGCTTCCAGTCGCGCTGGTTCATCTCCGGCCGCTTCATTCGGTGGTACTCGCTCTCGTGTGCTAAAGTACGGGAGACGATGCTGTGCGCGAGGTGGCGGAAGGCTTGGGCTTCACCATCGGGGAGTTGCAGTAATGGAGTCTCTGAGGGCACTTCGACTGGGGACGTGGTGTATTTTGCTTGGTGAAGAAGCTCCTGAAGCTCATCGGGGGCTGTGGCTCGACGTGTGGCCTCTGGAGCGAGGAATTGGTTCTGTGGTGGCACGGACTCGGCCATACTGGACAGTTTCAAGGAGCTCGCGTTGGCAAGAGGAGAAAATACCGAGTGAGTTGATCTCGGTCGGATCGAGAGTGGACTGAAAGGCTCCGCTTGTCTGCAGGACATAGGCGACGACATCTGCTGTTAATGTGGCGGGCGCTTCGCCATGGGCTCCGCAACATCAGGGTCAGCAAGCAGGTGGTCGACGCAACTCGGCTGGCAGGTCAGATTGAACGGCTTTTGCGCCTCAGAACCGCCAGGTGTGTTGCCGACGTCTGGACTAGCTGACACCTTGACGCGTTTCAAACGCAGGCGTTGACTCATTAATCAACAAGAGATCAGGGTCAAGTACATGTACGTACCTAGATGCCTACGTTCACTGTCACTTCGTTGTTCGCGTGGCGCAACTGAGAGCGTCTCCAATGTCCGTTTCCACCCTCAACATCCATGAGCCAGAGCTGGACATGGATAGGGAGGAAAGCTTGCGTGCTGCTGCCTGAAGAGCGACGGTCGAAGCAGATGGAAGAGCTCTAGGCTAGATCTGTGTCATTGCACCTGCACTATTTAATACCGAAAGGACGCATGAAGTTTTACAACACTTTTTCGTCCTTGCTAATCACTGTCGTCTTCTCCTTCTGTTGTCTTGATGTCCACAAAGGACACCCTCTGGCCTCGTTCAAGCAGTTGCTGTGTGCTCCACTTGATACCAGAGCAGTTTCTGCCTCTGCCATTCTCCTCCAACTTCCACTGATACAACCGATCTAGCCCAGCAGATACCATTGCAGCCTACGACCTCCCAATGCTGGAAGAAGACGGCAAAAACGCCGTACCAAACACCTCTTACGCTCCTGATACAACACCAGCAGGACCTTTTGTCCTGGGCAACTTCGACAATAAAATGGACACGATCGAGCCGTCTCCGAGTTTGTACGATCGAAGACAGGCGTTGGTTGTCAACCATCGTCGTCTTGGGGTCGTGGGAATCGTCTCCATCCTGTACGTTTACCTGTGCGCGGGCCCCATCGGATCCGAGGCAATCGCCTCAGCTGGAGGACCTCTCGTTGGTGTCGTGGGGGTCCTGCTTTACGCTCTATTGGTCGCGTTCCCATTCGCTTACATCGTTGCAGAGCTCTGCACTGCCTTCCCTGAAGATGGAGGTTTTACGGTGTGGACGCTGAATGCTTTCGGTCCGTTCTGGGCTTTCCAAGTGGGTTACTGGAGTTGGGTTGCAGGGGTTTTACGAGGAGCATTAATGCCCGGCACCTTGCTGGGTCTCCTCACTCGATACTACAATATCGAAATCAAGTCTTCAGCTGTGGCGTATTTCATCAAGGCAGCGATAGGAATCATCTTGGCAATCCCCACGTTCCTAGGCTCTCGCACTGTTGGACGACTGAGTATCATTGTGACTATCGTAGTGATCTTCTGCTTCAGTGTCTTTACGATCTGGGCTGTTGTCAAAACCTCGGACGTTGATGATCTCTTCCAGATACGTCGAGAACACGTGGAATACGACGCCGACACAAAGGATGTTGTCTCTACTGGTGACGTGGCCATTCAATGGACGACACTGCTTAACACGCTCTTCTTCAAGTTCAAAGGGATCAATAACGCGTCCGTTTTCGGTGGGGAAGTGAAGAACCCAGCGCATTCGTACTCACGAGCTATTGCCTACACGTGTCTGCTCATCCTCGCAACGTACATTATCCCCATGACCGCCGGGATTGTGTCAGACGCACTCCCGTGGTTCCTCCTCGACCGTGACTCGTTCCCGTTCTTTGCCTATTATGTAGGTGGGAGATTCTTACGTACGCTCATTCAGATCGCGTCCTGCTGCGGTTCTGCGGGTATGTGTATGGCTGCGTTGCATGCCAAGACGTTCCTAGTGAGTGGGATGGCTGAGAACCGACTGGTACCGAAGGTGCTGGCCAAACGCAGTATCAAGTATCAGAGTCCAAGGAACGCAGCGCTGTTGACAGTTGTGCTAATGCTGGCGCTCATCAATCTTGATTTCGATAGTATGTTGACAATGACGAACGCTTACTCCGCTGCCGTTCAGTTGGTGATCATCGCTTCGATCATCAAACTCCGTCGCGAGTTGCCGTACATCGCTCGCCCGACCAAAGTGCCAGGTGGGATCCCAGTGCTTTTCGCAATGGCCGTGGCGCCGACCTTCATGTTTGGTTACATCACGTTCTATGCCCTGTGCAACATGACGTCTGCGATCCTCATGGTTGCGTTCTTCGTGCCGGGAGTCGCCTACGCCGGCTACCGCTTCTACTACCGACGCTCGCTGGCTTGAGCATATTAGTGACTAATAATTAGTCTTAACAAATGAAACGCGCTTACAAAAGGATGACGGAATGACCACAGGAGCATTCACAATACTTCCGTGGGCTGCAGATCAAGTTTTCAACGCGAGGATACCTCGTTTGGCGCGTTGCTGTTAGAGGCAAGCGCCATACAGACATTTCGTCGGCATTGGGGTAAGGCTTATTGTGGGGTGGGGGGCACCGATACAATTAGTGTTCGAAGTTCTGGAGTATTGCTTGGTCGACAGCGGGAGTAGCTGGTTGTCTTTGATATTGCTGTCTTCGATGATCAATCAAAAGGAACGTTTACGGACGAATTCAAATGCATAATGACAAATCCTCTTGATATATACATGTATCACTGGATCGTACTGCGTGATACATTTACCTAGGTACCCGGCAAGCTTGCTTTACCACAGTACGTGATTACTTTACCACTGAGTTTACTTGGTCCTTTCCTCTGAGGTGCACGTAATTAAGTGCCTCCGTAAGTTTCGTCGATCAGTTCAATACCATTTGGAAATTCACCACCAACTACGCACCCACTCCACCTATCTGCACCATGGCTCCTACTCCAGCCGAAGTCAAGATGACCTATCGTTTCCTCGGGAACTCTGGCCTTCTGGTCTCCAAACTCTCGCTCGGGAGCTGGATGGACGTCACCGACAATTACACAGCCGACGCCTGGTACGACATGATGAAGCTGGCTTTCGAGCACGGCGTCAACTTCTTCGACAACGCGGAAGTGTACGGTAGTGGTCTGGCTGAGCGAAACATGGGAGCTGCCATCAAGAAAGGAATTACTGAAGGAACGTGGGGTCGCGAGGACCTGGTGATCTCCACGAAGATTTTCTTCGGACTCGACCCAATGCACTCAGGACCCAACGCACAGGGTTTGAGCCGAAAGCACATCATCGAAGGTGCCAAGGCATCGCTCAAGCGCCTCGATCAGGACTACGTCGACGTCATCTTCTGCCACCGTCCCGACCCATTCACTCCCGTTGAGGAGACTGTGCGGGCCATGAACTTCGTGATCGACCAGGGTTGGGCTTTCTACTGGGGTACCAGCCAGTGGAGTGCTGCTCAGATCATCGAAGCGTGTGAGGTTGCCGATCGCCTCGGATTGGTCCGCCCCATTGTGGAGCAAGCCGTCTACAACCTCCTCGACCGCAACAAGGTCGAGTTCGAGTACGTGGATCTGTACAAGAAGTACAAGCTCGGGCTCACCACGTGGTCACCATTGGCGTACGGAATCCTCACGGGCAAGTACAGCACTGGTACACCGGAGGGTTCTCGGAAGGAGAGTGCATTGTCCGTGACCTTCACTGCGGACTTTGCGGAACGTGTGGCCAAGGCGGACAAGCTCAAGCCTTTGTGCGAGAAGCTCGGAATCTCCATGCTTGAGCTTGCGCTTGCTTGGTGTGTGAGCAACGAGAATGTGTCGACCGTCATGGTTGGTGCCAAGACGCTGAGTCAACTGGAGCAAAACCTGAAAGCGCTGCAATTTGTGGACAAGATCACCCCAAAGATCAAGGCGGAGATCGACGAATTGGTGCCGCTCGTACCGGAGCTGGGGCAGTCGGACGGCACCGAGTCGCTGCGAGCGCAGCACCTTTGATCTCGAGTACTGAATCAGATAAACTCCTTCATCATGAACATTGAAGGTCTTGGAGTGTACCTGATATTAGTTATCCAGCGTTAGATCCCTCAGAGTATTTTCAGGGCTAGAACTTGGTATGGACCTAGAGAACCGTTTAATGCAGCTTGTGGTGCCTTTGCAAGCCGTGCACAGACGACCGAGGAAGCTGGTGCCACGTTATCGACTACCAGGTCCACGTTATCATGGTCCGTTTTAGATCTACTAATTAACTTGCTACTAATTCTTCATCTAAAAGCCCGTCGCCAACCATTGGCCCTCCGGCCTCCATAGGGAGTCACAATACAAAACGTCAGGAGGAGGAGAGAACTGCTGCTCAAATGTCTTCGCTGACGCTGTCCCTACCGACGCCCCCCGCGGCCTTCAAGGAGCCCAAGGTCGTGGTCGGCCTTGGCGGCTACTTCGCCCAGAAGCGCGTGGAGCCCGTGGGCCGCGCCTTCAATAAACGCGCTCGCAACATGGCGCGCGGCCGTTCCGCCAGCTGCGACGAGCAGGACGACGCCTCCAAGGCCCGTGACGCTCTGCGCAAGAAGGAAGAGTCCATCCTCCGCAAGTACAGACGCAGCATCCGCGGCAAGAACTTCCTGGACCTCACGATGTACCAGCAGTTGGGCCTGGCAGACATTGGCTTCGATGTGACGGACGATCAGGTGAAGAAGGCCTACCACCGCGTCCTCATTGAGCACCACCCTGACAAAACCGGTAAGACCGAGAACGACCCCAACTACTTGGCCGTCCAGAAGGCCTTTGCCACCCTCATGGACGCGCAGAAGAAACGCGCGTATGACTCTCAGTGCGACTTTGACGAGTGGATCCCGACGGGCAACGAGAAGATCCTGGAGAACGACGCCAGCGGCGAGGGCAAGAGCTTCTACGAGCTCTACGGCCCTGTGTTCACGGCCAACGCCCGTTTCAGCGAGAACAAGCCGGTCCCGACTCTGGGAGACGACAACAAGCCTATTGACGAGGTGTACGCGTTCTACGACTTCTGGAACAAGTTCGACTCGTGGCGCGACTTCACGCACGACTCGGAGCACGACGTGGACTCGGCCGAGCACCGCGACCACAAGCGCTGGATGGCAAAGAAGAACGAGGCTGCGGCCAAGAAGAAGAAGAAAAAAGAGTACGCTCGTCTGGCCAGTCTGGTGGACCGTGCGCTGGCCAACGACCCGCGTATCCGTCGCGTGAAACAGGAGGAGAAGGACCGCAAGGCCCGTGCCAAGCGCGAGAAGGAGGAGGAGGCTCAGCGTCTCATTGACGAGGAGAACCGCAAGCAGGAGGAGGCTGAGCGTGCTGTGAAGGAGGCCGAGGAGAAGGAGAAGGAGGCCCGCAAGGACGCCAAAATGGCCAAGGACAAGCAGAAAAAGCTCTTCCGTAAGGTCAAGAAGGCCTTCCGCGAGCTCATGACTGCGGCCAGCGAACAGGAGCTTGAGGGCGCCATCGACGTCATCAAGACGGAGGACCTTTGCGACTCGCTCGACATGGAGGCCCTGCAGGCGCTTGTGGCTGCGTGTGGCGGATCCGCCGACAAGCTCAACGCTTCGGGTCTGGCCGCCGTCAACGAAGCCCTGGCCAAGCTGTAAGCACCCCGTACCAACAACAACAGCTTCATTAACATAAGAAGTACAACACGCCATTGGAACTCACACTACTGTACCACCTCTCTAACAGCATACTGTGCAGGCCGTATGCCGTATGCAGGCCTGATACGTTGTAATCCCACTAAATTACATTTCCCTGTGTTATGTCATACATTTCCCTGTGTAATGTCATACTGCTGCACTACCAGTGAAAGGCATTCGAGCATCTGAGCCTCAGCACCATGGCAAGTGTCGAGTTCCTCCTCTCTTCTCTTCCTCTTCTGTTAACAATGGCTAATGAACCTTCTACTATTATAACAGGGCCGAAAGAAACAATTCATCAACAAGAAGACAGCGCAGCACTTCCACGTGGTACACCGCAGTCAACGGGACCCCAAGGCCAACGACCCCGAAGCCTCCAAGTATGTTCTACTGTCCTCCAGTCAACACGTAGAGCTCCGTTCCGACTCTGAGTCTGACGGTGAAGACGACGACGACTCAGAGCTGGACAGTGATGACGAGATGCCGGACCTCGTTGACACCCCAGCGCCCAAGAGCTCCAGCAAGAAGATTAAGAGCAAAAGCGCCTTCCCTGTGCGTAAAGTTCGCTTCGGTGGCGTGGAGGCTGAGGACCTCATCGACGAGAACGGTCTGCCTAGAGATGGCTACGACTACTCGCAGCACATGAAGGAGATGGGACAGGGCAAATTCTACTCGGCTACGAGCCGCTTTGACTCTGGGGAGGAGGCTCGTGCCCTCTCTAGAAAGGTTGACCTGCCTGACGATGCATTGCCAAGTACGGAAGAGCAGGACCGACTACTGGACGCTATCACACTCACTACGGACGTCATGGACGACGACTTGAGGGAGGCCCTGGTGAACGACGAGGCGTTCGAGGAGCTGGACGACAATTTTGTGGTTCAGGCAGCTGAAGACAACGAAGAGGGCGGTGCGGATGACTTTGACTACGACGCGCACATTGCCAAACTGATGGAGGCAGCAAGCGGCGTCACTCCGCTTCACCGTGGCAACATCACAGACAGTGAGGACGAGGAGTTCAGCGACGACGAAGAGGAGTTTACTGATGGCGAACACGAGGTCGAGACGCCCGAGGATCGCGATGAGGCACAACGTGCGCTTGATGAGCTCTTCGAGAAGACGTTAGCGGAGGAATACGATGACGAACAGCTGGGTGAACTGGAAGAGGACGACCCGGAGACCCGCGGTAAGGAGACGCTGGACGGTGAACTGCTTGCTGCCGTCGTGGAGGACTACGCGTTCGTACAACAGGAACTAGCAGATGCAGAAGGGAAACTGGGCAATCCACTGCGTGCAGGCAACAATTTGAAGCAGGTGCTGGAGCAGTGCGAGGCGGAGCGTTTCGCCTACGAGTACGACGAAAATGCCGAGACGGAGGATGAGGAGGAGCCTGAGGACGCCGTGGCGCGTGCCGAGCGCGAGGAGAAGGAGCTGCAGCAGCTGTTCGAGCGCAACCAGTATTTGCAGCGAGAGGAGCGAGAGAAATGGGACTGCGAGACCATCGTGAGTACGTACTCGACGCTGGACAACCACCCGACGGTGCTACGAGAGGAGGCGCCGACGCGACGTAAGAAGAAGAAACAGCCTGTGATCGCCAGCATCGCCGAGGGCGAGGACATCCGCAAGCAGAAGGTGACGCTGTCGCGTAAGACGGGTATGCCGTTGGGCGTGTTTGAGATGGAGGCGCCAGTCAAGAGCAAGGAGAAGAAGCAGCACAAGGAGCAGTCCGAGTCCAGTCGGAGACAGAAGGGCGAGACGAAGGACGAGAAACGTGCACGCAAGGCCGCTGTCAAGATGGAGAAGATGGCTCGACGTGCCGAGAAGAAGGAGACCAAGATGGCGTTCAAGGAAGAGGAAGCGCGCCAGTCCACGCAGACGGTGGCTGGGCGCGTGTCCGTCTTCAAGTACTAAGTAAGATAGCCACAAGCAATGTATGCCTTGTCTGCAGGAGCGTTCATGCCGATGATTTCATTCACGTTGTACTGTCGTCTCTGGTAGCCTAAGGTGAGCGATCACCTTCAACCTGGGTGGTTGGTGCCTATCCCAAAAGCAGACGGCGGCGAGCATGGAGCATGGCGGCAGGTGACCGACACTACGGCGTAATGAATCTTAGCAAGAGACTTCAAGTTGTAGCCTACAGGTCGAAGTCCATCAAACGCCTTTTTTTATCGTGTTTCGTTTCCTTCTTGCTCTGCTGCTAGCCTACTTCCTACTTTACATACTGCTACGTCCTAATCCTCGCCTTAATAACTTGCTAACTTAATTTCCTGCCTACATCCTACGACACTTTGGAGTCATAACTGGGAACGATGATAGAAAAATTGCGTGGAGCCTTGGAGGCATCGACTTTGGGGGACGGGAAGGGGACAGACTGGGGCTGGGCAGCGGCGCTGGGGCTTAAATAATCAGCGTCACGGGGCTTCGTCTATCGGGCGGAAACAGTCTAGAAGCACAGATCCAGCCACGGCATCATGTCCTCCTCGTCGTTCAACGGCGACAATGGAACCTCCCATGCACCTGGCTCGACATTGGCCAAGTCCATGAGCACTTCATTCTCAAAGCTGGCTGACTCGGCATCCTCCTGGTTCGTCAGCACGGGCGACGGCTCCAAACTCTGATTGTCGTCGAACTTGAGGCAATCGCGCGACACCAACGCACGTTTGCTTTGGTTCATGCCGGCACACAGCCGGTCCTCGATCTGGCCGGGTGTGATGTTGCAGTCGTCTGTGAGGAAGTCCTGGATGTCGATGTCCAGCGGTGTTGACGTCTTGGGCAGGGACAGATCCGAGTCCATCAGGTCGCCAAACATCAGCTCGTTCTTCATAGTAAGAGCCGACGGAAGCGGGTATGTGTGCTCCATATCCTTCTTCAACCCGTCGCTCAGGAACGCGCCTCCGAGATCCACTGAGGGGGGCGCCATAGCTGGCTTCAATGCCGGCGACATGTTGTCCAAAGCCACAGCTTTAGCCATCGGCGAGTAGCACGAAGCAAGACCCAGTGGCGTCGGAGTCATCGTCGGTGTCTGTGCGCCGCTCATGGGCGTTAGCGTAATTGCGGTCGTGCTCTGCTCTGGGGCCTTGCTGCTTGTGTTGGCGAGTGGGTCGAACCACGGGTCCTTGGCCTTTCCAGCTCCACGGCGCTTGATGTGCACGAGCAGGTCGGGGCGGCCCTTCCGGAAGAATGAGTGCTGGTAGATCGTAAGCTGTCCCTCCTGCACGCGGTAGAAGCTGTAGAAGTTGAGCTGGCGGATGAGCGACGAGAAGCGCCGGTGACGGAAGTACTTTGGCAGGCAGTGCTCTGCCATCATCTTGGGGTCTACGATGCAGAAGGCGCTGCCGCCTCTGCACCATGAGACGATGGTGGAAGGTTCCGAGTCCACCATGCGGTACAATTTGCTCACGAACGAGCCGGAGCTGCAGCATTCTCTCGGTACAGCGCACTTGTCGCCGAAGTGTTGCATGCTCTGCGCTCTTGGTCGTCTGTTGCCTGGTGTAAGGCTGTTGCTAGTGGACGGGGCGTCCTTCATGCTGAGGGGCTGGAGCTGTGGGGTCTGTATGGTTGCCTGTTGGTCGGTGGCGTTATGCGCCGCGCTGTGTAGTGTGTGTGTGGGCTGCTGGCTGGCTGCTTCTTGACGGCAATCGACCTGCGGCTTTCCTGTCTTTTTGCTAACTGAGGCCCAAGTCGGCTTGCAAACAAAAATTCAGTGAGCAGCTGGCAGTTTCAGGCCATTTTTGGCCTATCACAGCTATTTAAAATGGGTTTCAGCCAATTGCAAGGAACAGAGAGGATCGCCCATCTTCAATATCGATATTGAAGCGAGGGCGCCAAATAGTAACCAGGGGTAGGGATGATTGCAAACGCCAGAGTACTATTTGAGAAAATCTAGTATGGTTACTACTACAAATATTTGCAGTGCAAACTTTGCACCGATCCTAGTTGTAGAGCAGTGAAGGTACGACAACTGCGGCATTGGAACAGACAACAGCCAACGGTACTATATGTACTTCTGTTAAATAAAAAATCGCATTCAAGTTGAAGTTACTTGACCGATTAGCACACACAAGGTACCATATGAGACCATTATCGTTGAACAAACCAATCTTGTCTAAAGTACACACAAGCATGATCTGCTCCTGTCATTTATTTGGTAAACGCGGAAAGGTTTTGGCTCGAGTGATGGCTATCCGTGTCCTTCAATCTATCAAAGATTCAAATTCTAACGGACAAAAGCTTCACGTCAAGATGGACTTACGTTTGAATCTTAATTATTTGCATTGCTGTAGAACTAGCTTGTGGTATTCTATGGCAAAAGCTTGACTTTACATGATGTATCTCGCCAACCTTTCGTATCGTTGACTTCACAACTTAAAACCTAGTGAAGTTACTGTTCTTGACAGATTACGGGCACGCACAACCTATATGGGGTCGTTTTAGTTGAACAAACTAGTACTATGAGAGGAGCAGAAACAAATGTATATATTACAATTGTGGGTGGGTTTATTTCGCCAAGATGCCAGGACTCGTATTTTACCAACGAGTGACAGCACTATCTATGTCTCGTCAAGCTTTGAAGCATTGCGATTCTAACGGACAAACGCTCTACATCAAGTTGAAGCTACGTTTGAATATTTCTACTTGAGACCTACACAGTAGACAAAATGGACGACCCACTATTCGTAGCCTCCAGGTGGTTGAAGCTTCACAACTCGGAAGCCAGGGCTATTTGCAGCAGTGCATGCTTTTAGGTAGGGGTATATAATATTGAAACGTTAGTATGATATTTACATTCACGTAGTATACTATTTTGTATCAGCTGTGACATGTGCGACAACTGATATCATGGCGTGCCGACTCGGGATTGGTCGAAACGACCGCGTTTTTATCCAATAGATGCTGCTTCACCTTCACTCGCGGCTGCCCTTTCCCAGCTCTGGTTCATACTTGATGTCGCATTATACTGAAAGCGAGATAAAACGTTCATTCTATACGGGTTAGGGCTAACGTAGCAGCCGGCGTAGTCATAGTCAAATCAAGTCAATCGGAGGAGTATCTTCCGACCCCTATGCTGGTGCAACTTTGGACTTAGATGGCTACACCTGCATGCTCGGCAATTTTGCCCCAAGGCCAGTGAAGCCCAAGGCCAGTGAAGGATAGGCTGGCGAGGAGGCAGGTGACGGAGCAGATAGGTCGGTCATGAGCTCAGCTCTGTGCTGTCTCGATCCCTCTCGTCTGTGTGTATCGCATGCCATCGAATATCGTTTGACTCGGACTCAGTATGCTGGCGGTCGTTGCGACTGTTGGTGTCGATGATGACGCAGTCGATCGGGCCACTGAACGGAACCATCTGTGGCTAAACCAGCCAATCAGCAATCCACTTTTGGATACGTTTGGTGGTGCCAGTCTGCCAAAAAAGTGTAGGTCGAAGCGGATCCATGTCCCTGCTTTCGACCGACGGAGACTGCTCTGCCTGCCAGTGGTGTTTGCATTGGATTCACTGCTCAATTGCTGCCACGCGATAGCCAGCCGCCAATAATTTAACGAATCGCCTCGACGTTTCTGCCGCGTTGCGCTCATCAGCACACCGAGGCAAGTTTCGCTGGTCACAGTCCAGCCAAAATGAACATTTTAACGGCAGTTTTATGGCAAACTGGCAGAGGTGGTCCTGGCAACAGCACGTAACGACAGCCGCGCCAACCAACCGATCTTTGTTACAGTACTTCAACGACGACTACCAAAAACGTATCTTGACCAAAAACGGCGTCGCACTTGACGCTCAGGATTTCTGGCTCTGCTCGGCCAGTTCCTTGGCCAGCGCCACGTAATCCACGTCCTTCCTCGCGCGTTTACTCCTCGAACGGACCATCGGCACTGCCTCCGACTTATTGCGCTTCTTCGTCTGTAGCACTGTAACACCAGGAACTGCAGCAGTCGGAGCCAGGTAATTGGCCAGCAGCGCTTGCTCGTGCGCAGCCTCCTTGGCAATCTCGTGCTCGTCCCACTTCTCCTGCGCAGGATTGATCAATGCACGCGTGTGGGCAGCGACGCTACGTGCAAAGGGTGATACCATTCGCCCGTGGAAGTTGTAGCCACCTTCTAACACCGAGATGAGTCTGCCGTCGCAGCACGAGTTCGCCACCTGCTTCACGTGAGCTACGAGCCACTCGTAGTCCTGCTCCAGAAGCGACACGTAACCCCAGTTCACGAGCTCCTTCTTGTGGGCGTCGAAACCGGCCGAAAGGAAGATCAAATCCGGGTTAAACTCGCGCAGCTTGGGCAGAATCCGGTCCCGGAACGCACTGCGCCATTTCAGCCGAGAAGCGGACGAGCCTTCGCGACAAAACGGCAGTCCTTCGTCCCAAATGACAGGGCCCTCTTTGACGTCCGAGACACCCGAGCCAGGGTAAAACCAGCCTTGAGTCTCTCCTTTCGCCAACTCCTCCTTGTTCTCAGGGTCTTTGTGCCCATAGCCGTGTACGGAGCAGAAGAAAACGTTCTCCGAGTCGTTGTCGCTGCGCCAAGGCTTGTACTGATGCACGACCTGTTTGCCAGCTCCATAGGGCGTCTCGAAGACGATCTCCTTGGTGGATGGCACAAGCTGTCGCACGATCTCCTCCGTTCCGTTGCCGTGATGCACGTCGAAGTCCAGGATCGCGACCTTGTTAATACCGCGGTGCTTCAAATGTGCACGTGCATACGCTGCACCAACCGCCACGTTATTGAATAGACAGAAGCCTAGGCTTCCCTCGGGATCGTTCTCACAAACCACCTTCCCTACCGGTCCAGCGTGGTGTCCAGGTGGTCGGACGATACAGAAAGCATTCCTGCACTTGCCTGCTACAACCTCGTCCACTGCCTTGCAAACCGCCCCAGCTGCACGGGAGGCTGCATCGTAGGAGCGGACCGACAAAGCTGTGTCCAAATCCATAGGAAACGTTGCATGGCACTCCTCCGCGTCGCAAATGCTACTGGGAGACGTCGATTCAGATTGACCCGGGAACTTCTGGTGACTTGAATCGTTCTTGGACGCGACCGGCTCCTTACCCACAACAGACGCGGCTAGTGGCATACAGTTCTTGCGGATACGATCAACATAGTGAAATTCGTGCACACGTAAAATGTCGGCAATATCCGCGCGTTCAATGTCATGGTCCCACTTCACATTCGGCCGTTGGAACTCGCGGGATCGGAGGATCCCAAACACTGGGTCTACAAGCGTATCAATGCGTTCAGGATTCTCCGGTGGAGGGTCTGGACCACCACGACGGTGATATGCCATGGGCAAATGCCTCCACACTTCAGGATGAAAAAAGAAGCGCGTCTGGTCTTCTTGGGCAACCTTTTCCTTACGTGTCGCTGGCTTCTCGACAAAATTTCCTGCTTCTGCTGCCAGTAAATCTCCCTCAAGCGCATTAAATCCACACCTTCGCGCTACTTGGGCTGCTGTACAACCATGTGAATCTTTCAGCGCAAACTTAGCGGCGATATCCCGAGGAGAACTGCGCAGGATCTTCACTCCTTCGGCAAAGCCTGCCAGTGCTGCAATATGTGCTGGAGTCTGCTGCAGCGGGGTTAAGGGATTCACATCCACAGTGTACTCACTCACCAGCCTCCTTCCAGTCTCAGCCGCTTGATACTTCATCGCTTCATGCAGCGCTCGAAAACCCACTTTGTTGCCCTTCTCCAGCAGCGCCTCGAGCTTCAACGGAGTCTTCTTCTTCTTCTCCCCGTCAGCAACGGAATTATCTTCAGTTTCCATAACAGCCAGTTGTTGCCTATAGAACGAAGCTAGAACGTCCAGACAAGTGACGAGGTCATAACGAGCGCAGAGGTGGAAAACCGAGTTGCCCTCTTCATCTCTAGCCCCCACTTTCTCGAACAGCAGCGCTCGGACGTCTTCGCCGTAGAAATCCTTCTCTGTCTTTGAATTCTTCTCGCTAAACAGCTCCTTAATCACCTGTTCACTAAACGAAGCGTTGATAGCTCCAACTCTCAGTACCAAGTGGAGGAAAGGGGTGCCAAAGTCTCCTCCTTTGAGTCTCAGCATGGCGCTGGTGAGTGCTGGAGAGTAGCGAAGAAGGTGCACCACACAGTCTAATTGCTGGTGGATAACAGCCACGTGTAGAGGTAGAAATCCCATGTCGTCCTTCTCCAATAGACTCGTCTCGCTCGAGAGGACGCTCAGACGTGGAGGAGGCTCAAGGCCGTCCGATGGAAGTGGCAATAGTGAGCGTAAACGGTCGACACGCCCTTGCTCCGCCAGGTTGTGCAGTAGATACGTATCTTCCTCTTCATCATAATCCCCGTCGTCCTCTGGGGAGGCCTTGGGCGCTGCGTACGGAGACGTCAACGCAGCTGCAGCTTCCGCTTGGGAGCTCCCGGCCATTTGCTTTGACTTTTGACTCGGGAGTGGAAATGGACCAATGAGATTGTAGTATTACTTTATACCTGAAAGATACATTTTAGTTTGTACTTTATGTGATATCTAGTGTACTAAATACCATATCTCCTCTAATACTTGCTTTTTGTATGGTACAAGTTGAAGTGAATTAATTGGTACATTGTACCAATCATCTGACGACTACACGAACGGTCACAAAAGTTCAGCACTTGCCTTTCAGCTTGTCACCTGTAACGGTCTCTTTACGTTCTACTGAGACTTCTGTGCCTGATGCTCGCCTCGCTGTTCTCCTTGCTGCTGCCATTTTTGCTGGTCGACCAAGCGGCAGCAGAGACGAAGCTCGTGTCGGCATGTTCCGCTTCTCTTTCGGACGAAAATCCGCCAGTTCTGGAGCCTCTACGTGCCGTCATCGGTGACGACTACGCCAACCTGTTGGTGGGTCTCTTGGGCGATTCAGCAGCCAGGAAATTCCTCATATCGGATGCCGGCAGCTCCTGCATGGCCAATATGAACGGCACTTTATTAGGCCAAGCGATGTCCGACAGCACAGCCGTCGACACATGCGCCGCCGCCTTGGAGATGCTCAATGTGCCATTGGTCCAGTACGCGATGGGGAATTTCTCTCTCGCCTTAAGTAGCAGTGACAGTGGAGCTTCAGATGCGTTTATTGAAGGTTTGGGCCTTGTGGATGAGGGAGAAGTGGAGCAAATGTGCTCTTTGTACGTAAATGGCTTCGTCCCGTGTCTTCGGTCGCAGTTGTTGCCTTCCCTTGCCACGCTACGATCCACAGCATCGAACGGCTGCTGTGCTGCCTGGGAGAGTGAGAGCGTCTCACTCTTTGACTACACACTGACAGGGCAGTACACCAAAATGGCGCAGCTTCTGGGCGACGTCTTGTGCGCGACGCAGACGCCGGCATTCAACGGCACCAGCTCACAGCGCTGTGGCTACACGTTCCTGCAGAGCTCCGGGGAGGTGGCCAACACTACGTCAGCTGACCGAGCTGCTGCGTTACTCCAAGATCTACAAGTTCCTACTGATCAAGCGTGTTTGAAGGCCGAGGGTGAAGCGTACACTGACACAGACGGCAACGCAGTTGAAGCGGTTTCAAGCGACCAGTACACAAGCAGTGGTTGCGTTGTGGCTCTGGATCGGTTGGCGACGTGGATCAACGCTTTACCCCTTGCAGCCAACAGTTCGGAGTCCTACGGCATCGACTTGCAGTCGCTTTTCGGCTCTGGCAAGTGTGTAAGTGGGGCTGATGTCTTCCCAGTGCTCCAAGACTTCCTACCCAGTTCCATCGTGGATGTGGTGAGCTCCTACTTCTCCAATTCGTGTCTGCACGTGCCTATGAAATACGCCGATGGCTGCAGCTTCTCTCGTCCCGCGTCCTTAGTGGATTGGAACTACGAACCAGCACATGCAAGTCAAGCTGGATCGGAAGAAGCTGGGAGCGGCACGTCCGCTATTAACTCGCTCAATACTGTACCACCAAATGTAACGGCAGAGTCTAATGCTGCTGCTGCTGCTCACGGCTCAATCGCTGGCGTCTTGGGCCTCACTCTCGTCTTGATGTTGTGGTAGATAGTCAACTTGTTAATAGATCACTAAAGCTTATCGTACTGTAGAAATCGGGACCATTTTGATATCGTTTAGACTTTGTACATGCCGCCACCAGCGCTCCTCTACGACTTTCAACGATCTGGTGCTCCCAATTCGCAGCTTCACACGCAAAACAAAAGCTAAAAAATCTCACGACAATGGGGGAAAGAGGAACGAGTGCCCTCCACCTTCTTGAGCTTCGACATTGTGCAGTACGAGGGTCGGTGATGATAGTGTATCTGAAAATCTCCCAGCAGCTAGACGAACAGCCCCGTCGTAGACGACGAGCCCTTCGTGGAGTCCACGACCGCTGCCGAACGAGACGATTCGTAGTCGGACGCTCGAGAGTCCTCCCTGGACCTCCGACCACGGTGTTCAGCATCGTTCATGGCCGATGCTGATTGACGCACGTCATGTGTGGACATGTAACTCTCGGCTAGAGAAGTCTGAGGGTCGTAACTGAAGGCGAATCCACTACCAGATCCTCGAGTCTTGCCGGCGAACTGAGCCTGTGCCTGTGAGAAATTGAGTGAACAGTCAGACAATGAATACGACAGACCAGAGACTATACAAGCAAATCTTACCGCGTTGTAGCCGCGAGTAGGCGACGACGAGTTGACGTAGGCAGTTTCGTTGTCTTGGAGCAAGCCATTGACCACTGGGATCCCGCCAGCTTCGATGTCGATGCGAGACATGGCACGGTTCTGCCGCGGATCCCTGTCCTTGTATAGCACATACTGCTCCTGGACAATCTGCCACGGAAGCGGGTAAAACCGGCGGCAAATAGCTGTCCACGTGTAGTGACGGAGCAGGGAAACGACCAAGCAGATCGGGATCACCATCCAATACGTTTCTTGCCCTAAGGTGTTCTGGAAACTGCCATACTCGGTCGAGAACATGGAGATCCAGTAGCTGGAGATAATTGGCGTGAGCGGCAAGTACGCAATGACACCCACGAACCACAACACGGCTCCGTATGTGCTCCAGGACATTTGCAGCATGCACAGCTTGATGTTGGCCACCAAAACTACCATAGTGAACGCTAGCAATCCGTACTGCACCATCGGAGCACTACCAGCATTGGAGAGGTTCTCGTTGAAAGCGTACACCACAAACACGAAGATAACAGCCGACTCGTACACAGCACTACAGATCCACTTGAAGAACGTGTAATTGTTGAACAGCTCCATGCGAGGCCCCACCAAGTACAGCTCCGGGAAGTGCTTGCTCACTTCGAAAGGTACATCGTAGTCGAACACGCCCAGCACGATGATAGGCAGCGAAGTGTAGCAAATATTGTACAACTGGAAGCCCAACTCTCCGTAGAACTTCTGGCCAGACGAGCCCGTGCAGAACATGTAAAAGTACTGCGCCAGCACCATCACGATATTCTTGTAGAACATGTAACCAGCAAGGATAGACATGCGCTTGTAATTCAACCGACCGTGATGCAGCAGAAGCTTCTCCAAGAAGTAAAACTGGCCAATAGCGTAGTCGCTCGAGTTCACAGCTTGCATACCTTCCTGGCCTGAAATACCTACACCAACATGCGCACGCTGGATCATAGCCACGTCATTAGCTCCGTCTCCAATAGCCAGCGTCCTAGCCTTCTTGTTGGCAGTGCGAACCAGCGTTACCACTTCGGCCTTCTGGCTGGGCGATACACGACAGCACACTACCGCATCACAGGCCATCGCCAACGAAAGGAACTCGTGCTGACATCTATCGTCCTCTAGGGTTAGCTCGAGGCACTCTCCGTCAATTACCACGGCGTGACGGCCGCTGCCTCCTTGAACCTGCGCGTTCGCCTCGGATAGATGCGAGAAGATCGCGTCCTTGGTGGGGTACAAGTCACAGTTAAAGACGAACTGCTGCATGTCATTATCCATGAGCTGACAGGCGTATGAGATATTGATGGCTGTCTCTTGCTTGTCACCGGTCAGCATCCAGACGCGCATGCCAGCACGCATGAGGTTGGCAATACAGCTGGGCACGTTGTTCTGAAGCTTATCTTCGATAGCCGTAGCGCCAAGTAGCTCCAGGTCGCGCTCAATCTCCGTCATCAGTTTGTCGATCTCGTTGTCCTGGCCGTTCTTACGCTTGTCAATCTCTTCCAGAGACGAGTTAGCCTCCTTAAAGCGCGCGCTCCAGTTCAGATACTCCTTCTCGTCCACACGACGCTGCGCAATAGTCAGTGTACGCAGTCCATCGTCCCCAAAGGTCTCCAAGTGACGCATCGTCTCCTTCATCATTTCAGGGTCACTCTTTCCCTTCGCCAGCATGGGGTAGATCACGTTATCGGCACCCTTCGTGAGCACCCAGTACTCTCCATTGGGGTACTGCACCACGACTGACATGCGCTTACGGTCACTCGTGAACTCCAGAACATCCAAGATCTTAAACTCTAGTAGAGCATTGGAGCCAGTCACACCGTTCGCATAGCGGCGAATCAGCTCCGGACGCTTCACACGAACGCGGGCAACACCCAAGCCACGAGATTCGAAGCTGAAGCCAAAGAACTTGGCACCTGACACCAGCGCCTGCTCATCAGGTGACGAGGCCGAAAAGCGCACTTCGTTGCTGCCTTCTACCGCCTCAGGGATGACAGTCTGACACAAACTCAGGTGCAAGAAGAACTCGGCTTCTCGGTTCGGCGTGTCGTCATTAATAGGCCTCTCCAACGCGTTAAACAGCCGCACATCCTCGAAGTTGACGTACGGGATCTTGGCACGCTGCGTCGCTGGGTCCGGCTCCGCCTCAGCTGGCACCGCGACACCCTTTCGGCGCAACGCAGCGCGGCCAATTTCCGTCATTCCTGTACCGTATGACACGCCATTGATCGAGCACTTGCGGAACTCCATGACGTTACAGGTCAGCGTGCCAGTCTTGTCGCTAAAGACGTACGAGATCTGGCCCAGTTCCTCATTCAGTCCCATGGATCGGACGATCATACGTACGTCTGCTTCCTCATAGTACATGTCCAGGTCCCACGTCATGAAGATGGCCTGAATGAACATGACCATCGAGATCGTCACGTACAGCGACACAGGAATCATCTGGTACATGAGCAGGAAGTAGTAGCCAAATCCGATGAACCATTGGCTCGTGATGCTGGGGGACCAGTCCAGGTACCAACTCTCGTCAATATTACTGTTGAGCCAGATCACCTGCACCGTCGTGGCGATGATACACAGGAAACACAGCAGCAGGAAGAGCCAGATGATCATCTTGTTCACCGTCATGTTAATGGAGCTCCACTTGGGTCGGGTGGCAGTGGCGCTCTGCATGATTTTCGTGTCCGGACCAGTGTTCACCACGAGGCCGTAGATCCAGTCTGTGTTACGCAGTTGGCAGCCACGAAGCAGCACGTTCTTGATGGCGATCGGCTGAGGGTGGGCCTCTGCCGCTTTGGTTCCTTCCGAGACGGATAAAGTACCGTCGAAGCGACCAATGGCCTTGTTGGGATTCTCACACCGTAGCTGACCTGCGAGAGCAGCCACTTGAGCCGCCGTCCGCACGTGCAGCGTTGCGTCGCAGGCGTGACGCAACTTGAGGTTCGTCTCGCCATCCAGACTCTTGGTTTCCACGTAGCAGATACCTGCAGGTTCACTTGGATTCGGCTCTGCAACAGCTAGAATCAGCAGATCAGCAGGAGCCGTCTCTCGGTTATGGAGCTTCACCACAGAGCCAACAGTAAGAGCTGCCCAGTGCATCAGTGCAATGTCTGGATCGTCCACTCCCCCAGCTCGGTTGAGTGCGTCGTTGGTGCCTGTAAACGTCTCCTTCAGTACGTGGCACTGGGCCGAATTGGCCTCTTTATCTGCCAGGTGTCGTCTGCGGTCTTCAATCACAGCCAGCACTCCATCCACCGCCAGAATGAAGACCAGAACCGGTAGATTGGATGGTAAACCGTTGGTATTACTGATACTCTTGATGCACTGGAGGATGGAAACCAGCAAAAAGTAGGCGTTGGCCAATTTCCGGAAACTCTCGAGCATGAACAGAGGCAGGAAGTTCCATGTCGTGTACTTGGACGTAATCACCACATTGGAGCAGAATTCCGGGGGTGCATTGGCCCCTTCAGCTCCTGATTGTTGTCTACGCTGTCTCTGAGTAGCCGGTAGAGCGACGACGCGGAAGTCCGCCGACTCGTCCCGTTTACTGGCGGCCGTGACGTCCGCTCCTCTCAGCGCCATATTGCGCGGTCCTGTGTCGATTGCCGATGCGGTGTTGGCTGTGCTATTGAGCGTTTGGCCCGTGTGGAAGGAGCCCGCACTAGCAACTAAAGAGCTGGCGGGAGGCTGCGGCTGCTGCTGGGCGCGCGACGTCTGCAGCTGGTGGTACGCGTCCTGGTGCTGGGAGGCGCCCGCGTCCATTCGGCGAGAGGGAAATAGGGACGGGAAGTCTACGCTACCAGGCTCAAAAGGCAAGGCAAGGCGTTCGTCAAGAAGAAGAAGAAGAGACTTCTCACTCACTCTCTCTCTCTCTCTCCCTTTTAATATGCAATGGGGAGTTTTGTGGGGCGAAACGAGGGTGAATGGTACAAGGTACCAGTACCCAGCAAACAGCTGGCAAAATCCAGCCCAAACCGCTGCAGAGACAGGCGGTAGAATACAACGTTTGATAAAGATTGAGTTTAGCAGGTTGAAGTGAAAACACAAGGTTTACATACAAAAAGATGATACATGTTGCAATCTATTTTGAAAGGTTATCTGAAACCGAGACGTTTCAAATTGGTGTGCACGAAAGCTCATCTGAACTAACTATCGCACGATGATGGCGCCGGATAACGGCTGCTAGAGCGCGGATCGTAAGCGTGCTGTTTCGTAGGTCTGTTTAAATACGAAGTATATTTTGAACGAAATTCCATAAGTATGCTATTATGCGAGTTCATTGCGTAGAGGAGTTTCAAAGTTATGCTATGACAGCGGAATTTAATCGGTGTCCATTTTGTGCGGGGAAGCCACAGCAGGCACTTCAATGCTCGTCGATCGCCGCCTTGCAATGCTGGTCGCTAACTTGCCACTTGAGTCGATCGACTCCACATGAAAATGTAGATGAAGGTTGCTTGGCAATAATAAAGTGTGGTTGGCGACCACTGGCAATGCCAGTGGCATATCAGGCGAAGGGGATCTGCATTATGCTCTTTTTGAGACAGCTACGGCCGCGACCAGCTTTGCGCATGAACACGCTGGTCAATAAGAGTATCCCGCAGCTCGTAATCGGCCGCCACTGGTCTGAAAATTGCAATGGCTTGACTGTGCCACCAAGGGCAAGATCTCCGCAGCCGCGCTCACCGTCCGTGAATCCCTGACGGGCAAGAGTCTTACCGTAAGACTCACCAAGGCGCTTGAGCAAAGCGCGAGTCTCGCTTGAGAATCAAGGCAAGGGCGATCCAGGCACGTTCGCACCCACACTTCGGTCGGTGGATTTTGTCTGCTTCGGAGAAAGCACGGCGGCTTGTCTTCGAACAGCTCAAGAGCGTCTTGATGTCACTGCCAGAATACACTTAAATGCGGCTCGTCTCACTTGCCATTTCCCGTTGAGCAGCAGAGGCAAAAAGACGACGGCGTTCATGTCCGTTTTGCACTCATCGAGAGAACCCAATGACGTTTACCTTTGCATCTCCTGGACGAAGACACCGTCATGTTGCTGTTAAGGGTTGATCAAGTGTTTAAACCAGCAGTCTGTCTCCATCCATCAAAGCATGACCTATCTGATTGACGCTTTCTGCTCCTACGAGAACTTCGGTCGCGCCCTTCACGTCGCGAGCGGTGAAATATCCGTCACTCATTTCGGAATTGAGTCGAGTTCTCCATCAATCTCCGAAGCAAGTGACAGCTAAAGACTAATGGAGGTTCGTCGATCCGTGGGTGAGGTGATCTACCTCGCAGGCGGAGGCTTCTACGTGCAAGCCTGTCCTCCGAGCGTCACCTGTCCTCCGACACAAGGAGAGAATGGTCCGTCGTCGACTGCTTTGCTTAATGCTATGAACGCTATCGACTCGGACGATGACGACGATGAAGACATGCTGGAAGAGGAGGCCAAGACCGACTACCCTGTCGTCACGCGAAGTTCTCAGATCTCGGGAGCAGCAATGGACTTGTGCCCAACCGTTGACCTCAGCCGTTTGACTGACTCGGAATCCGATACAGAGTCTGAAGAATCATCATCATCGGAGGAGGAGGAG
The DNA here is from genome assembly GCA_032432875.1 of Phytophthora meadii. Lineage (NCBI taxonomy): Eukaryota > Oomycota > Peronosporomycetes > Peronosporales > Peronosporaceae > Phytophthora > Phytophthora meadii. Next base: position 428,480 of record JAUMGV010000057.1, on the reverse strand, counting down.
AAGGAGGAGGAGGAAGAAGAAGATACGGAGAGTGACGAGGACTCGGATAGCGACTCGTCCCACAAGCGTCTGGTGAGGCGTAGCGCTCCAAGACCGTCGTCGACGTTGGCGTTTGACTTTCTTACGGTGGACCAAATCGACGGAATGATCCGTTCCAACATGGAGGAGATCGAGGCCAAGAAGCCCTGGCGATTTGTGTTCCGCTGTCTGAAGGTTCCCTTCGACTTCAAGCGAGAAGAAGATCCGTTTGACGTCTTCTTCTTGCGCTGGGACGAATTCTGGCGCGTGAATGGTCGTGCTGTGTGGGAACGATCCTTCTGGCAGCCCCTACTACCAGGCTCGACCGAGTACTACCGTCGCAAATGGCGACAGACTCGGGCCCAACGCGCCTTCCAAGAGCTGGCGACGGACCTGGTGGATCGACTGGAGGAAAAGTTTACCCAGTTTTTGACTAATACGCCGCAAGAAGGCTGGTGGTATCGTATTGAGCCCTTCCCACTTCGCAAGTTGTTTCTGAAGGACAGAAATCTGTATGGGCAGTATTTGGAGCTGATGGTGAAGAAACGTTGGCCTCGTGGACGGAAGTTCTTGGTGAAACAAGGATTAAAGCCAATGTGGTGGCTCCCGGACCAGCAACGTTTTGTAGCTGAAGTACTTGGAGGCAAGATGGTAAGTTAATTGCGCGTACATGTAGTCTGTGGGGAAACTGCTCGAAAGAGCAAGGAGGAATGGTATTTAGGTTCTCTTGCCATATCTCTCATTCTTCATTCCTTCGATTAAACTTAACTGTATGCAAACATACCGCTTTCAAACCAGCGGTGAAGTGCAACGCACTACTACTAATTAGTTAGGCGTTCGCACGGCCTCGAATGCGAGGGATTTCTCAGTGCTGTCATCCTCGTACAGCTCGACGTTCTTACCGCGCGGCTCGTAGCCGAAGAACAGCACAATAGCTGCCACCACCATGAGCATTCCACCAAACACCCACATGATGGCCTCAAGGGAGACGTTCCAGTCACCGAACATGGAGGCGCACAAGTACGGACCACTGAAGGAGCCGATACGGCTGAAACCCGAAGGGTAGGCAGCTCCCATACCGCGAATGGCCGTCGGGTAATTTTCCGGAGTGTACGCGTACACGCAGCCCCACGCACCCAGCATGAAGAACGACGTGAAGGATCCAGTCACCATAACAGGGACCTTGGACGCATCGACATAGCCCATTGCAATGGCAGACGCGAACGAGCCAACGAGGAAAATAACCAACGTCTGTTTACGGCCCAGGATTTCCACGAGACCAGCAGCAGCGAAGTAGCCAGGGAGCTGGAACGCCGTGATGATAAGGATGGTCTCCCACTGGCCGTTCATGTTGTAGCCCTTGAGCGAGATGAGTGTCGGCAGGTAGATGAAGATGGCGTAGTACGACATGGAGATACCGAACCAGAGCGTCCACAAGACGGTAGTGCGCACGCGGAACTGGCGCTGGAAGAGCACGCCAATCCGTTTGAAGTGAGACTCCGGGAGTTGAGGTGGGGCAGGCGGCAGCGGCTCAGCACTCTCGACCTCTGACTTGGGGTCGTACGGATCCATACCGTGGGCGCGTTCAATGGACTCAACGATGGCGACAGCCTCGTCGTAGCGGCCGACACTAGCTAGCCACTTAGGCGACTCCGGGATGTACATGCGGATAACGATGGCATAGAGAACTGGCGCACAGCAGATGAAGAAGGTCTCGCGCCAACCGATCCTTGGAGCAGCGCCAAAGGCCATGACAACTGCCAGCATACAACCCACAGCCCAGAATGCCTCGAGCAAGACAATGATCTTGCCACGAGTCTTCTTGGGGGACAGCTCCTGCACGAGCGTAGAGGCCACGGGCAGTTCGCCACCGAGTCCAATACCGGAGATGATACGGGCGCAGGTGATGGAAGTGACGTCCCAACTAACGGCGCAAAGGCCCAGACCGACAAGGAAGAGCACGAGCGTGACCATGAACATAGGACGGCGACCATACTTGTCTGCAAGCGTGCCGAATGGGAACGAACCGATGAAAGAACCGACGAAGACAGCGCCACCCAGGAACGAGGCTTGGCGAGAGCTCTGAGGGATGTCCTCACGGATGAGAGCAGCGCAGTACGTGAAGATGAACGTTTCCATGGAGTCCATGGCCCAGCCGAAGCCCGTGAGCAGGATGAGCTTGATGTAGTACCATGAAAGGCCCATGACGACGCCCGGGTCACGCTCGCCGATTGCATCGATCCGTCGCGTGATGCGCTGCACAGCCTCCACGTTGTCGGCGGGGGAGCTCATATTGCTGCTTGTGTCTGTACTGGTTGCCCTGGTTGCCCTTGAGGAAGGGGAAAGTGTAGGTTGTTGTCAACCTCTGGTGGCGTTACCCGACGAATCCAGAACTGAAGTGTCAACCAGTGCTTGCGATACTGGATGTTAAAAGTGATACTAGCTGCGATCGAATCGGAGAGGGATGGCATGAGCATACAAGAAGCAAGTGAGGAACTTCAACTGACAGCTGCTGATGTAGGCGCGTGGCACGTGCGTGCTGACTACTGATAGATTCCGACTTTCTGTTATCGGTTTAGAAAGGTATGCTGCGATAGTAGAAGTAAGTAAAACATACCTGTCAAATCTGGTAGGTGACCCTATAGAATACGATTGGCGATACACACCTATGACGATAGAAATGCTGGAAAATTTCCAGTGGAAATGCTGTCAGTACGGTACAGTATCCATTGCTTACCGGCCTTGGAGGTTCGAACCTTCTTTACTGTATAAAAGTTAAAAATGTATACTTAGTAGTTATTGTGCTTTACAAGAGTTTTGGCATAGCGCCTCTAAATCAACGACAAATCCTAAAAGTTTCTCCCACAAAGGGACGTAACACAACGTTAAAAAAATGTGTTTTTAGACGCTAGCAACGGAGTGCCGCATTTAAAATCTAACAAGCGTTCTTACCACCCTTGCGGTACGTATCATACGTTATTTAGTGAGAAGATTGCACTAACGCGTGCTGTGAGGGTAGTTTTGTAAAGCGCTATTACGATGTCTCTTCCTTTACCTGACGAGTTGCAGGTTCATTTAACGGTGAAGTTTGGGCAGCCATACACAAACAGCAGATCCATTCACCGATTATATTTACTTTCATGCCTCGGGATGAACACGTTGTTCTTCGAGCCAAAATCGCCAACGAGCCGGAACACTCTCCCTTGCTCTCTTAGTTAGAACTTTACGCGTGAGACCAAGGTCAAACCGCAAAGCTCTGCATATTGTTGCAGTCGAAACGTTGGGTTACGTCTTAAGAGCTTCTTGGAGTTCCTCGATATAGAAACAAGTGTGTTCCTGTAACGGGGTTACATTGAAGAGTGACCTTAGTCACTCTTCCGAAGTGAATACATTTGGTGTGTCACACATCATGGTGACACGTGGCAGGTGGCTCCGCAGCCACCTATCACCTTCTATATAGGTTACACTATTGATATCTTTTAGTTTGTATTGCAGGCCAAGCTAACAAGTATCTATAATATATTCAGTCTTAAATCTACCTAACCTTTAGTTAGTCTCCCCAAGTCTTTGGGGACCGCGTGTACTGCCGTTCACTAGGAGTTTGTATACTCCAAGCCTTCCTCTGTGTGAAGTGCTGTGTGACCCCCGCCACAGTTCCTCTACAAGCCCTTTGACAAACTTGATGCATTGAAGAGGCCACCGTGTCTTTCGTTTAATTTGTACGTTAGGCATGACGTTTCCACGGCGCCTGAAGAGCAAACCCCATCGCGAAATTGATCGTGTAGAAACTCCTATCACTGACGCTACAACCGCTAGGTCCATATCGTAGAGGTACGTTAGAACGATAGACCGCCAACGCATGTCAGTTGAAATTGTCATCTTGCTGTTAACTCTGACTAAAGGAGAGTGTTAGAGTATTCTAGACGTGGGTTTGACGATTTTACTACAGCCATTCAACGAAAATCGGCCTCAAAATAACCTTAACTCTTCACTTTAGACAGTTATTGAATGTTTATTCGAAGATGGCTCGCTCTAACTCAACGTTGGAGCCATCTTCAAGATTTGCTAAAACAACGAATTAGCCTGTGGTTTAGCCACAACGCGTGCAAGGCACAATAAAACTAAGTGGCATTTTATGATTTAATCAACGCAGCAACCAACGCCATCATCTTTTGCTGGCGCTGAAGAGCTAGTCGACGCTCTTCTCGTTCATACTGCTCTCGGGCAACCTCTCTTCGGTCCGACTCGAGTTGTGCTTTTACAGCAAGCTCAATAATTTGATGGTAGAGCTCCATGAGTGTAGCTCTAAACCCACCGGCTTGACCATCTTCTACCGCAGTTTGTTCTTGAGATTGCGGTGGTAAGTCACCTGTGGTAAATGCACCAGCAGAAATGCATTCGGCGTTGAGTGTACTTGATGAACTCTCAGCATTTGGCGGTCGTGACCTGTGCATCGCTATCTTGGTGGCTGCTGCTGGAATTGAACTACTTGTTCTACATTGAGAATGGTCGGCTGACGTCGTGCTGTTACATACAGAAGCAGTGATGAGTTGTGTTTGTTCCGATTGACGTTGACGTTGCTGCACCACAGAATTGCGTCTATCTAGGCGAGCCTTGACGCTTCTTGCTAGTCGTTGTAATATAAAATAAGAGGGGCACGTCGATGACGCTAATGCGGAGAACTTTAACCTCAAAATTTGCGCTGTACGATCACTCCAAGTCGGGTCCTTTTGCATTGCGCACTTGCTTTTAATGGCGGTCTAATCGGAGGCGGAAATCGGTACACTCTCCTCCAGTATCGCTAGTAGGAGCGTGAGCTCCGCTTTGCTGTATGTTTTGCTTCCACGTGAACGGGCCATCAACTGCGCGGGGCTGCTTTCGAATTAGTAAAATCAGGAGTGACAGGAGACACAGTCAGCGGCGCAGCCAGCCAGTGGTCAGTCAGGCAGCCTGACGCAATAAGTTGCGGCACGCAGCTGCATTGGGGTGATGAGCACGCACGATTCCAGCCAAATTACGTAACGTTATTCACCTTGAACATTCTGGATAGATGCTTTTCTTAGTACCAGTAGTATGCATAGTACTTTAGTAGCAATACTACCACTACGGCTTCTAGTAGTTCATACTGAAGTATGGTTTTAAAACAGCAGTTAGCAAAGTAGTTTTGTACTGCCGTGGCTGTAGACCGCGTCTCATGAGAGTCAATGAGTAGATGATCACGGACGCCACGCAGGCTCGGCCGCCAACATCACATGGAGGGTCTTCGCTGGAGGCATGCAAGATGTTTGGATCTTTAGCAATCGTACCGGCTTATTCGTGGCTAGACTTTGCCGTTTCCGAGTCCTGTGAAAAAAATAGGTACGTTCATATTTGTCCGCGCCGATGTGTACCGAGGTTTTGATTCTTTGCTGTGCACGGGTATCCGTACCGACGTGTTCAGAGGACCGGTTTTATTTTTTGCGCCCCGGATGGAATATTTCGTTCTAGCTAACCAAAATGTGCATACTTTCTTTAACAGAACAGTAATTAAAGCGGTATGGATAGCGTGTAGTTTTGACGCAACATCTAGGTAATATGATACCTGTGCCGTGTCCCTAGCATCTTTAAGGCTAACGGATGTGTTTTCTAGTCTCGCCTAAATCTGTGAAAGCACGCACGCATACGCTTTCACCAACACAGCCTCATTTGCTATTACTTTTTTATGCATTGTTCGTCAAACTGCAAGTTGTCACCGCAAGTGTGTCACCGCAAGTTGTCCGCGCGGTACTATTCCTACTTAAATTATCTGAATGGTATTAATATCATTCGTTCAGTGAGTCCTTAAATCAATGGTAGATACAATGCGTTTGCTACCTTGGCGGTAACATTAGTCCGTACAATGATAAAAACGTGTATTTCGAAGTATTAACCACCGCTCATTACTGTGAGATGTTTTACACGGTTTTGTCTGATAGTTATTGAAGTCGAGCTTCTTCAACAATAGCCTCTTGCCGAGGCTTAGCCCACGCTACTAAATCAGGTGTTATTGGGTCGAGAGTGGCAAACGCGTGTCGAGAAGTTACCCTCGAAACCAATAGATATGGTTGTTCCTTCTTGTTGGCAATTGCTGTTTTAGAACGCCACTCAGTTACAACCATGGGCTTCAGTGTTTCTCCTTGAGTCTTGTATACGGTAGATCCGACCGCGCACACCAGCGGAAATTGACTGATTTTGATGGATAAACTCCTGCGTTCAGAAATTGCATCAGACACGAGCCTGAATGATGTCTCCGGCTTAAAAATCACCTTCTCCAGAGTACCAAAAGTCCCGTTTACAACTAGTTTTTCGGCTCGAAGGCTTTGCGTGATTTGCACAGGCATTCCCGGTATTAAATCCAAAAATGGCGCCAACCTTCCAAATTTGTTGTCCGGAAGACGCATTATCATCTCTATCTCTGTTCTACCAAGCGATTGAAGTCTTCCTTTGAAATTAGCAACAATTCGAAATGGGTATTGCCCTTCTGGAAGCTGAGAAGCGGTGGTGGCAATGAATAAATTATTTATTGCCGGGTAACATTGTCAGGTGTTACAAACGTTGGCATCTCCCCAGTCAGTGAGAATGATCCATCGATGCTTTTGTTATCATAGCCAATTACCCGTGAATTGATCAGACCGACAAACGCCTCTGTCCAAACGCCCATTCGGGCCTGACGGCACCCTTTTCCCCATTCAGGATCGCTTTTGAAGCGGACAGAATCCTTGAGAATAACGACTTTCGAAAACTTTTGCCATGTTTGGCAGCCCGCTAAAGCTGATGCAGAACACTTCGATCTCAAAATATAAATGGGGCCAGCTCGGACTGGTGGAAGTTGAAGAAAATCCCCTACTAGAACAATATGAATCCCGCCAAAGGGTATGGTAGGAGTTCGCTTTGCCTTGCGAAGCCGTTGATCGAGTTCGTTGAGCTGCGAACTATACATCATGGACACCTCGTCTGCAGCGGGGCTGCGTAGGTGTGCACGGCACAGAGGAAGTTTAGTTGACTCGTAGAGTCCTGCTTGCAAGGCACTAGCCTTCGGTTCTTTACAAGAACCAAGTAGTCCACTAAATACGGGACTCACACAATCAGTGTCCCTATAACAAAGGAACTAACACTAATTATGTAAAATGCAAACTGATTTTTATTGACTTTATTGCCATAATCCTAAATGTAACGGATTTAGTATCTAACATACTAAATCCTAATCAAAATGCAACGTGAGGCTCTGAGGCCATCTACGTATCTACTCGTGTGTGTCACACCATTATGTACCCACATAAGTGTATCCACGTGTGTCACGCACCAACGAGAAACATTCGTGTAACATCCCCGTTACACTCTCCCCCACCAAGATTCCGGATACCGTATCCGGAAAGTGTAAACACACGACGCGATTATCGGCCGATGGCCACGGCACCTTGCCTTGCGCGGACGGCGCTGTCTCTCGTGCGTGTTACATGCCTCCGTACGCGATGCCACTTGGTACACACTTGGGCCCAATGCTTACCAAGCATAGGAGCCTACTGGCTCGAGTCAAGGGGCTCTACGGGCATGGAAAGAAGGCCACAGGTGGCGTATCTATGATACTACTGGATCAGTGATCCACAGGGCAAGCCTTCCAGGCTACCAAAGGCTCCACGAACCACACAGCAGTGGGGTCCACTCGCTTCACTGTTAATGTGACCCTCGGATGAGCACTGTGTGCAGGGCTTGATGCCCAAGTTGTCCTTGAAGCAGGCGCAAGCACCACTATGTGTCACAGACACTGTGCCTTGTGAATATACGTGCTCAGCACAGTCGTAGACACGACAACGAGCACCAGACAGCTAAGCTGTCGCTCAGGAGGACCTTACCTACCTCCTACTGCTATGCAGCATGCGGGGTCCAATGCATTGGCATCCCTGGTATCCACAGTGCCTCATGACATAGTCATACCCATTGAACGCTTCTAGCGTCAGGTGATCGGATAGAATCCGTTTCCATCACCACTTGCCGTTTAGACAGAACGTCATTAAGACGGTTGTTCATCACGAACCATCTTCGCTTCATGATCGCGAAGCTCCGGGCCATAGGCCAGTGTTGTTAAAGGGTCAAAGACCCTTGGAACACGCGCGCGAGGCGCATGTAGCTCTACTGCGCTTGCAGTTTGAGCATTCGATGCCACGTCGACGGCACCGACGTGCTCGCTGCAAGTATTGCAGCTACGGGTCAGAGCCTGAGCTCAGCAACAACCCTGTGGACTCCCACCTTAGTGGGAGGTGCTTGGCACCCGGCGACTCCGTCGCACGCCCACCGGGCGGTCTGACACCGGGTGTGCCCGATCATACGCGTCAACGACGTCGGGGCAATCCTGTCGTAGAGGCACCTCAAACTCCCACGAGTTCTGTGAGTGAGGGTAACCTCGCCACTTCACCAGATACTGGTTGTGTCCTTGGCGACGACGCCGCGCCATCAGGCGATCCACGTGATAGTGAAGCTCACCTTGCTCATCGAGCAGAGCAGGAGGAGGGCTAGCGGTCGATGGGTTCTCGCGCTGCGAGTGTAGACGCGCTGCATTGCTTGCAGACCCGCGTCGGCTCGGTGAAGGAGCACGACCACCACGTCGGTCATCCGATCCATCGCTTAGCGACTGGTCTCGAGGAGACCTAGAGTCGCGGGAACCGGTCTGAGTTGCATCTGGTGCTGCATCAGCGGGTCTATGACCTCGAGCATCACGTTGCTCCGGATCGACAAGACCTGTTGGTTCGGATGCAACCACCTGTGGCTCTGCCACCTGCTGCCGTGCAGCCTTCGTCCGACTCGGCGCCAGCGCCTCAAAACTCACAATAGCAGGGTCCCGATATGGCTTAAGCAAGCCCACGTAGAACACAGGATGTGTTCGCATACGCTTTGGCAAGTCAAGCGTGTATGCCAGGCCCTTCTTGGCCACGACCGTGAACGGTCCAATGAAGCGCGGCCGCAACTTCGTCTTGAAGACGGCCGACACTGCGTGTGTAGGCAGGTTCTTAGCGTTTAATAAAACGTGGTCACCGACCTTGAACTCCCACATGTTGCTTCTGCCTTTGGCATCAGCTTGTTCCTTTTGGACATCTTGGCTTTCAGCCATTGCGTCACGCACACGGCGTAAGACGCTAAGCCTCATCGAGAGGAAGTCATCGACTTGCTAACGAACAGCAAGTGGGCTGACATCGGCTAGCTCGGAGTCGAGCGATGGCACAGCCTCTCCCCCACTAAGCCCGAGGCCACCGCGTGGCGGAGTGAGCGGGACGCGCGGATGCACGAGGCAGTTCACGTAGAACGGGGTGAAGCCTGTCGAGGCATGCACCGCATTGTTCATTGAGAACTCAACGAGAGGGAGCATAGCGCTCCAACGCTTCGGCGTTTCAGCGCATACGCTGCAAAGGATGTCCTCCAGGACGCGGTTCACGCGTTCAGTCTGACCGTCGGTCTGCGGATGATCCGCCGTGGGCATGTCCAGTCGAGTGCCAAGCACTTTGAAGACGGACGTCCAGAAGTGACCCGTGAAACGGGGGTCTCGATCCGAGACAATGGTCTCTGGCAGCCCATGCTGGCGGAAGACCCGATCGATAAAGATCGTCGCTGTACCAGCGCCATCGATGGTGTCCGGCACAGCCGCTAGGTGAGCCATCTTGCTCAGACGGTCACCAAAGACCACAACGCCCGTCTTGCCTGCCGAGTCCTTCGGCAGGCCAAACACAAAGTCCATACTTAAGGTCTGCCAACACCCAGAGGGTACAGGCAAGCTCGCCAAAGGCGCTGCCGCATGCGGCGAGGGTTTAACCCGCTGACACGTCTCGCACGTGTGCACATACGTGCTGACCCACTTGTACATCTTCGGCCACCAGTACATGGAGCTCACCGAGCCGTAGGTCTTTTTGCGACCGAGGTGGCCGCTTGTGGGCGTGTCGTGGCGCTGCCTTCGGCACCGCCGTCCACTCCATCGACCAGAGTGTATAGCTGCCCACAGCCCTCCTGTGCGTTGACACTCGGCGTCACGGACGACTCAGACGCAGAGCGTCTCGCCCATAGGGCCTTACGACGTCGTCGCCTAGCCGACGAACGTCCACTCGACGGAGCATACGCGCCAGCGGGGCTGCGTAGATGTGCACCGCACAGAGGAAGTTTAGTTGACTCGTAGAGTCCTGCTTGCAAGGCACTAGCCTTCGGTCCTTTACAAGAACCAAGTAGTCCACTAAATTCGGGACTCACAGAGTCAGTGTCCCTATAATAAAGGACTAACACTGACTATGTAAAATGCAAACTGATTTTGATTGACTTTATTGCCCTAATCCTAAATGTAACGGATTTAGTATCTAACATACTAAATCCTAATCAAAATGCAACGTGAGGCTCTGATGCCATCTTCGTATTCTACTCGTGTGTGCCACACCATTAAGTACCCACATCAATGTATCATGAGTGTCACACACCATTTTGAACCCACCTAAATGTATCCACGTGTGTCACACATCAACGAGAAACAATCGTGTAACATCCCCGTTACACTCTCCCCCACCAAGATTCCGGATACCGTATCCGGGAAGTGTAAACACACGACGCGATTATCGGCCGATGGCCACGGCACCTTGCCTTGCGCGGACGGCGCTGTCTCTCGTGCGTGTTACACGCCTCCGTACGCGATGCCACTTGGCACACCTGGGCCCAATGCTTACCAAGCATAGGAGGCTACTGGCTCGAGTCAAGGGGCTCTTCGGGCATGGAAAGAAGGCCACAGGTGGCGTATCTATGATACTACTGGATCAGTGATCCACAGGGCAAGCCTTCCAAGCTACTAACGGTTCCACGAACCACACAGCAGTGGGGCCCACTCGCTTCACTGTTAATGTGACCCTCTGCATGAGCACCGTGTGCAGGGCTTGATGCCCAAGTTGTCCTCTGAAGCAGGTGCAAGCGTCACTTTGTGTCACAGACACTGTGCTGTGAATACACGTGCTCAGCACAGTCGTAGACACTACAACGAGCACCAGACAGCTAAGCTGTCGCTCAGGATGCCTCACCTACCTCCTACCGCTATGCAGCATGCGGTCCAATGCATCGGCATCCCTGGGTATCCACAGTGCCTCATGACATAAGTCATACCCATTGAACGCTTCTAGCGTCAGGTGATCGGATAGAATCCGTTTCTATCACCACTTGCCGTTTAGACAGAACGTCATTAAGACGGTTGTTCATCACGAACCATCTTCGCTTCATGATCGCGAAGCTCCGGGCCATAGGCCAGTGTCTTGTTAAAGGGTGAAGACCCTTGGAACACGCGCGCGAGGCGCACTAGCTCTACTGCGCTTGCAGTTTGAGCATTCGATGCCACGTCGACGGCACCGACGTGCTCGTTGCAAGTATTGCAGCTACGGGTCAGAGCCTGAGCTCAGCAACGACCCTGTGGACTCCCACCTTAGTGGGAGGTGCTTGACACCCGGCGACTCCGTCGCACGCCCACCGGGCGGTCTGACACCGGGTGTGCCCGATTATACGCGTCAACGACGTCGGGGCAATCCTGCCGTAGTGGCACCTCGAACTCCCACGAGTTCTGTGAGTGAGGGTAACCTCGCCACTTCACCAATAGACCGGTGTCTCGACCACGGTGGCGACGCTGCGCCATCAGGCGCTCCACGCCAGAGCGAAGTTCACCTTGCCGATCGAGCAGAGCAGGAGGAGGACGAGCGGTAGATGGGTTCTCGCGCTGCGAGTGTAGACGCGCTGCATTGCTTGCATACCCGCGTCGGCTCGGTGAAGGAGCACGACCACCACGTCGGTCATCAGACCCATCGCTTAGCGACTGGTCTCGAGGAGACCTAGAGTCGCGGGGACCGGTCTGAGTCGCCTCTGGCGCTGCATCAGCGGGTCTATGACCTCGAGCATCATGTTGCTCCGGATTGACAAGACCTGTTGGTTCGGATGCAACCACCTGTGGCTCTGCCACCTGCTGCCGTGCAGCCTTCGTCCGACTCGGCGCCAGCGCCTCAGAACTCACAAGAGCGGGGTCCCGATATGGCTTAAGCAAGCCGACGTAGAACACAGGATGTGTTCGCATACGCTTTTGCAAGTCAAGCGTGTATGCCAGGCCCTTCTTGGCCACGACCGTGAACGGTCCAATGAAGCGCGGCCGCAACTTCGTCTTGAAGACGGCTGACACTGCGTGTGTAGGCAGGTTCTTAGCGTTTAATAAAACGTGGTCACCGACCTTGAACTCCCACATGTTGCTTCTGCCTTTGGCATCAGCTTGTTCCTTTTGAACATCTTGGCTTTCAGCCATTGCGTCACGCACACGGCGTAAGACGCTATGCCTCATCGAGAGGAAGTCATCGACTTGCTTGCGAACAGCAGGGGGGCTGACATCAGCAAGCTCGGAGTCGAGCGACGGCACAGCCTCTCCCCCACCAAGCCCAAGGCTACCGCGTGGCGGAGTGAGTGGGACGCGCGGATGCGCAAGGCCGTTCACGTAGAACGGGGTGAAGCCTGTCGAGGCATGCACCGCGTTGTTCATTGAGAACTCAACGAGAGGGAGCATAGCGCTCCAACGCTTCGGCGTTTCAGCGCATACGCTGCGGAGGATGTCCTCCAGGACGCGGTTCACGCGTTCAGTCTGACCGTCGGTCTGCGGATGGTCCGCCGTGGACATGTCCAGTCGAGTGCCAAGCACTTTTAAGACGGACGTCCAGAAGTGACCCGTGAAACGGGGGTCTCGATCCGAGACAATGGTCTCTGGCAGCCCATGCTGGCGGAAGACCCGATCGATAAAGATCGTCGCTGTACCAGCGCCATCGACGGTGTCCGGCACAGCCGCAAGGTGAGCCATCTTACTCAGACGGTCAACAAAGACCACAACGCCCGTGTTGCCTGCCGAGTCCTTCGGCAGGCCAAACACGAAGTCCATACTCATGGACTGCCAACACCCAGAGGGTACAGGCAAGCTCGCCAAAGGCGCATCCGCATGCGGCGAGGGTTTAACCCGCTGACACGTCTCGCACGTGTGCACATATGTGCTGACCCACTTGTACATCTTCGGCCACCAGTACATGGAGCTCACCGAGCCGTAGGTCTTTTCGCGACCGAGGTGGCCGCTTGCGGGCGTGTCGTGGGCCTCATAGAGGATACGATACTTCAGGTCCTCATCGTGAGGAACCACCACACGTGGTGGTCATCCTGACCCGTGCTGTAGTACAGCAGACCGCCTTCCAGGCTATAGCGTTGGAGTCTCGCCTTTAGGCGTCGTGACAGAGTCACCTTTGAGTTCTTAAACTCATCGCTCCCTAGAGCTTGAAGCAGCGCGACACAAGAGTCGTCCTGAGCGTACGCAGCTCGAACCATGTCCGTCACGGACGACGTCACCGAGGTGACATGAGATAACTCATAGTCCGGGCGACGTGATAACGCGTCAGCGAGGACGTTCTGCCTACCAGGCTTGTACTTCACCTCGAAGTTATACTCCGCAAAGAAGGAGAGCCATCGAGCCATCCTCTGCGAGAGGTGAGGCGACTGCGTCGCTGTGCGTAGTGACGCATGATCCGTGTAGATCACAAACGGCTTGGAGCCGAGCAGGTGAACCATGAATTTGACGAGAGCGTACTTCATCGCAAGTAGCTCCTTGTCATGAACTGGATAGTTCTTCTCAGCAGCCTTGAGCTGCCGAGACTCAAACGCAATGACGCGTTCGCGTCCGTCGGCGTCCGCTTGTAGCAAAGCACTGCCGATGGCAAAGTCCGAGGCGTCACAGACGACGATGAACGGACGATCGGGGTCTGGCAACGCCAGTATCGGTGCCTGAAGCAGGCTATCCTTGATACGAGTGAACGCACTCTCGTGCTCAGCACGCCATACCCATTCGGCATCCTTCTTAAGGAGATCCGACAGTGGCCGAGCCAACTCAGCGTAGTTCTCGCTATACTTGTGCAAGTAGTTGGCCAAGCCCAGCCACTTACGCAAGTCCTTCTGGTTCAAGGGAGCCGGCCAGTCCACAATGGCCTTGATCTTTGCTGGATCAGCACGAAGGCCATGCTTCCCAATGAAGCACCCTAGGAAAGGGATTTCTCCCGCGCCAAAGACGCACTTGTCTGCGTTGGCGTACAAATTGTTCGTGCGCATGCTCTCGAGCACTACTCTCACGTGTTCCACGTGTACCTCGACATCAGTCTTCCCGTGCTCAGCACGACTGTGGACGAACACATCGTCAAAGTACGTCTGTGCGAATGCCCGTAGGGGCCTAAACAACTGCGTCACTAGACGATTGAACGTTGCAGGCGCATTCGACAGCCCTTGGGGCATGACGAGCCACTCCCAGAGCATACCGCTCGGGGTGCTCACCGCTGTAAGCGGAATATCACTGGCTCGCATGAGCAGCTGATAGTACCCATCGACGAAGTCGAGCGCACTGTACATGGTGCAACCCACCATGTTGTTCTGAAGAACATCCTTCCTAGGAATCGGCGTCTGCGCCGGAATCGTGGCAGCGTTGAGCTTGTTAAAAGCGTGAACGATACGCCACTTGCCATTCGGCTTTCTGACACAGAACGTTGGCGCGGAGTGCGGAGACTTGCACTCGCGCACGAGACCCGCCGCGTGCTTAGCACGGAAGAAGGCGTCAATGACGTCGCATTGCTCTTTAGGAAGAGCCCACTGCCGGGTCACGCAGTATTTAGTTCCGGGAACTAAGTCGATCTCGTGACGAACGCCTCGGTCAGGAGGCAGGCCACTCGGTGGTTCCTTTGAGACAACGTCTCCATATTCCTTCAGCAAGGAGTAGAAGGGATCCAAGGGATTCTCGAGGATCTCCGATCCACTCCTGGCGCTCAGCGCCTTCTCGACCTCGGCCAAGACGGACTCGTCAACGAGGGACGATGAGTTTAACTCCTCTTCAGGTCGGACGATGACCACCTCGGCGAGTTCGCCAGCCTTCAAGGCATCGCCAAAGTCGGCGAACGACATCTCCTCTAGCTCAAGGAGCTTGTCAACACTCGGCAGTCCGTCCAGCAGGACGCTGCCTTCGGCACTGCCGTCCACTCCATCAACCAGAGTGTATAGCTTCCCACAGCCCTCCCGTGCGTTGACACTTGACGTCACGGACGACTCAGACGCAGAGCGTCTCGCCCATAGGGCCTTACGACGTCGTCGCCTAGCCGACGAACGTCCACTCGACGGAGTACGTGCCGCCGCACGGGTTATGGCCTTGCCCGGCCCAGTGTCATTGACACTCAGTGACTGACTCGGTCTACTGCCGACGTCACTAGACGGAGTACGTGCCACCGCACAGGTTTCGGGCCCTTCAGGCCCAGTGTCAGTGACACTCTGCGATCCACTCGGTCGACGACCGATGCCGCTCAGCGGAGTACGTGCCGCTGCACAATCAATGACTGTAACAGGTCCAGTGTCAGAGACACTCAGCGATCGACTTGGTCCACGACCAGTATCACTCGACGGAGTACGTGTCGCCCCACAGTTCACGGCCTGGTAAGGCCCGATGCCATCGGCATCCAGTGACGGTCCATGACCGGCGTCACTCGGCGGAGTACGTGCCGCCCCACAGGGGTTACGTGAGCTTTGCCCACACGTTGACTCACTGTCAACCAGCGCTACGCGCTCGACAGGACTGCGGTCCTCGCACTCGGTGCTGTCCACCAACTCGGACACACCGACTTCCAGCATCATAGCCGACTCGGCTCGATGCTTGCGCCAATAGCGCTTCTGCTTCCTAGCAGAGGTGGGTTCATGACTCGCCAAAGCTCCACTAGGAGAGAAGTGCGTAGCACCCGCTCCAGCCACGCCATGCCAAGGATGAGGTCGTACCTCGAATCCAGGTCCAGGACCAAGCAGCGTTCCACGCTATCGAAGTCCAGGAACTTCAGCCGCAGGTCCATGGGGACCTTGGCCACCGTGACACGGACACCCGTCGCTAGACGGACTGTGACTGTGTCACTTCTTCGCGCTCGAAGCGCCTCAGCATATTGCTGACTACCTTCAACGGTGGAGCGTCTGACATAGTTGCCAGACGCCCCCGAATCGATCAACACGATCCACGGCTTCTCAAAGCCCTTCACGTCCACATGGACGACCAGCAAGCCCTGCTTGCTCACACGTTCCGTGTTCAAGAGCACGGAGCTCTTCGGGGCTGAGCCCCAGTGCTCACGCACTGCAAAACTCAGTTCCTCCCCAGTAGACCGCCCCGCGTCTACTGGGAGCCGGCGTTTCCCTGGGCAGAGCCCAAAGCGGGGCTCGCGGCAGGGTTGCGGCCATTTTGGCCGGCGCGCTCTTTGCGCAGAGGGCAGTTGGGCCTCAGGTGTGAGGGACTGCCGCATGTATAGCACCGGCGGGTGCTCATACGCTGCACCGCAGCTCGTAGCTCAGCTACCTCATCTTCAGCATAGCTGAGGTCCATGGGCTCGGGTCTACCGGACCCTGTGCTGATAGCACCGACCCTCGACAACTTAAAGTTGTGTTCGGCATTCAATGCCACGCTGACAGCGTCTTCAAAGCTGCGGGGGCTATGACGGAATGCCTCCGTCCTGGCCTCACCAGCTCGCAAGCCTTCCATGAAGACGGTCACGGCGACCACCTCGGGTAGAGGGTCGGGCGATGAGCGTGCGCAGCTCTTGGACATAGTCCACCAGGTCCTTCTTGCCCTGGCGACAAGCAAGGAAGCGTGACCGCACGCGATACGCCTGGTTAGGCGGAGCAAACACTTGCGTGAGCTTGGCCTTTAGCTCGCCCCAAGTAGGGAAGACCGCTTCCACCGACGTCCCAGACGTCAAGGCCCATTCTCGTGCTCGCCCTTCGAGCTTAGAGATGGCAAACGCCACGCGTTGCCCCTCCAACTGGAGCATGGCGGCCTCCATGGCCATTTCGACCTCTCGGGTCCACAATAGGAGGTTCTCTCCCTCATTCCCGTGGAAGGTCTTCACGCTGAGCGTGACGGGCTTAGCTCTCGGAGCGAGGTTAACCCCTTTTACATTCCGCTGAATGTGCTCGACGAGAGCGTTTTCGTACGAGGCAAATGCCTCGAGGCGCGCGTTGACGGCCTCCGGCCCTTGAGACGCAAGGTGCGCCGTACCTTCCGGGCCCAGCAAGGACGTAAGCTTGTTAAGCGTGTCCCGCTGACTCGGAGTCAAGTGAGCGTATGCTTCTGGCTCCATTCTCACAGAGAAATAGTCTTCAACTCAGGAGTTGGATTGACTACTAGTGCTACCAGATGCAGCGGGGCTGCGTAGGTGTGCACGGCACATAGGAAGTTTAGTTGACTCGTAGAGTCCTGCTTGCAAGGCACTAGCCTTCGGTTCTTTGCAAGAACCAAGTAATCCACTAAATACGGGACTCACACTATCAGTGTCCCTATAATAAAGGAACTGACACTAATTATGTAAAATGCAAACTGATTTTTATTGACTTTATTGCCATACTTCTCCGGTCCACCGTACTATCGCCATTTCTAAAAAGTGGGCATAGCGGAAAAAGTTTTTAGAATTAGCAAGCATGGCGCACACCATTAGAAAGCTGAAGGCGCAAGATATGTGCTCCCGGACTTCCTGCTGAAACGGAGCCTTCGTTTGAATGGTAGAATAACTTTTGTCTTGCGTCTGAGAGGAGCCGTAAGGTTAAATTTCGTAATTCGGTCAATTTTTAGCGATAATCAATCGCACTTTTACACGAGCGGTAGGAGCTAATTGACTCCGTCCTGGCAAACCGATATTGTCTGTAAACGCTTCAATGGGCTAAAAATTGATCGCGCGCCAGCGAGGTTTTATTGCAGCATGGCACCTAGTTACCAAGCCAGCGGAATAAAATACGCCAATCATCGCGAAGTGAAGAATAAGACGGCGGTTTATTTTTTTGAACCCTCAAATTAGACTGTAAGCTGTGATTGGCATAAGTGACGGTAGCCATTAGCAACTATGCTGTCTGCAACTGGCAACGCAATTGGTGACGTTCCGTTGCGCATGTGGAACTTCTGCACGCGTGGTAGGCTGTAGTCATTGCCCCCCTTGCACCCAATGACCAAACCTAGTACTTTTTGTAATGTCAAAAAGCACTTATCTAAAGTATGGTAGCTTACCTTAGCAAATGAGGCCTTCACGGCAGCAATTAGGCCGTCGGTATCGAACGTGGGGGTCTTGTACTGCAAGGATTGTAGTGAATGAAAAAAACCGAGGTCTAGTACGTTCATGTCGGGTGACCGGGGAGGCTGACAGACCATTTCGATATCCCAGCCCTCTGCCTGGCCTGCCTCGACGATGTCGGCGCTGTCAACTCGTACATGTGGACCAGCGTTGTCTTGCTGCACCTTAATTGTTCTTGTCTTTCTACCTGCAACATTCCAGCAACATCCCAGCAACAAGAGCAACATAGGAGTGACATTAGCTCATCCTGCAACATAGTAGCAACATAATAGCTTCAACTTCACTTACCGGGCCATTTTTCCCTAATTGCAGGGAACACTTTCTCGCGCAGCAGCTTAATGTAGACTTCTCGTGTCATAGAGATGTTTTTGGTGATTGGATCTCCTTTCTCTCGGCTCTTCGACTTTCGCTTGGCCACGGTCTCCTCTACAATAGGCCAAATGCCTATTTTACCATCGAAGTAGCGCTTTTTTCCAAAGTCGTAGCGAGGTCTGGCGACGGCAGCCAGAAACATTACCTTTCCTATGTACCTTTTGTTCGGACACGAGCGGTACGGTACATCCTCGTCCTTCGCCAGGTATTACTTTGTATTGGCCTTGTAGAGGTTGAACCACTTCTCATCAAGATGTACGGTATCGTACATGTGGTGGGCACGAAACGTCTTCTCTCCTAGCAAAATAAAATCCTTGGTCAGCATAAAATCGTTTAAATAATAAAAGCCAAATGAATGACTTACCTATGTGGCGCTCAACGTGGGCCAGAGCCCATGACAGCCGTCGTGTCTTGTGCAGAGCTGACAGCGTAGGTCTGACACGGGTAATCTTTTTGCGAATCACGCTGCGCTTCAAGTAGCGCAACAGCGTTGTTTTAGGTATACCTGTAGCTGCAGCTAGCGAGCGCAAGCTCTGTCGTTGGCATAGAGGAATTTCGCGAACCCGCTCAACTACCTCGTCATCAGTGAGGTGGCGGGGTGGTGGCGGGCGCTGCTGTCGACCATGTAGCATTGCTGCCACACCTTGCGGATTGTGTGACGGTGTAGGCCAAAGCCTGCGGCAGCTGCGGCAATACTGCCACGTGGGAGGCAGCCACCAACCGATCGCTGCGCAAGATATAGCGCTACGGCCACCTTGGCGTGTGGGGTAAGGTCGGTCTGGTTTCGACGGCGAGGCATGCTGGCGTTGTTTGTGAAGTCCAGGGTGAAAGGAATAGTGAATTGAGTTTAGTGTTGGCGGCAACGCCGACAGCAGTGGTTGGCGACAGTGAAAGCGCGCGACAGGTTATGCATGTCAAAGCTTCAGATTAGGCGCCAAACAAAAACAGCAAGACAAGTTATTTTTTACCAATCAAATACTGCTAACAATTTTGTGTGGCTCACCAAAAAACCTAATGGGCGATAGTACGGTGGACCGGAGAAGTAATCCTAAATGTAACGGATTTAGTATCTAACATACTAAAACCTAATCAAAATGCAACGTGAGGCTCTGAGGCCATCTACGTATCTACTCGTGTGTGCCACACCATTATGTACTTACATAAATGTATCCATGAGCGTCACACACCATTATGTACCCACATAAATATATCCACGTGTGTCACACACCAACGAGAAACATTCGTGTAACATCCCCGTTACATCGTCCACCACGATGACATCTATGCCCAGTACCGCGTCAAGTTTTGCCCCTTATGACCCAGTAAAAGGCTAGCCAATGTTCGAACCGATATGATTGTTGCAGCTTTCCCAGTCAACGATGTTTTTAATAAACATTCCCCGCGACTGTAACGGGGTTACACGGCGCTGTGCGCCATTAGTGTAGCAGACATAGGCCGGAGACACAAGTCACGTATCTGTGTACGATACATCGTGTTCCTCACACGTCACATATGTAGCCATTTGTTGGCAGTTAGCTCAGAGCCACACATTACATTTTGATTAGGATTTAGTATGTTAGATACTAAATCCGTTACATTTAGGATTAGGGCAATAAAGTCAATAAAAGCAGTTTGCATTTTACATAATTAGTGTCAGTTCCTTTACTATAGGGACACTGATTGTGGGAGTCCCGTATTTAGTGGACTACTTGATTCTTGTATAGAACCGAAGGCTAGTGCCTTGCAAGCAGGACTCTACGAGTCAACTAAACTCCCTCTGTGCCGTGCACACCTACGCAGCCCCGCTGCAGCCAAGTACTGCTCCGTTCAGTTCTTGCCCGCCATCGAATCACTGCTGTGCGAGACTGCTGACGATTCTGGTCTCAGACGCCTACGCTGATCGCTTCGCGGAGACCGGCGGCAGGCTCACCAGACAGCAGCTTGATGCTGGTGCAACCGACGCCAATTCAAGGTTCTGGCTCGACGTGACGGAGTAATTCAACAACAACCGCTCGGACTTCAACGAGCTACACCAGCACCAGTTTACGCTTTGTCGATATGGATACCTCTGTCATCGTTACCCACGACTCCGCGCAGCTGTATGACATGTGGAAAGCCGTGAACAAGAAGTACGTGAAGGCGATGGCTAACTTCACCAAATCTGGCGAGTACGGGGATGATTTCTTCGATTACTGTTCGGGCTCTCTAGATGTGAGTGCCTTCAGGTGAAGCACGACCTCACAGGATTCGTGGACGGTGGTATGCTTCCAGGAGACCAGTTTGACTCGCTCAAACGCCAACGAGACTCCAGCTTTTCGGTCCAGTCACCGACGTCAAAGCAGATTAAGCTGGAGTTGCTGGCAACAACCCGAGCAATCACGGAAAGACTTGTGTGGTCGACCGTGGACGCTATCGCTAAAATGCACCAGCTCATCGAGAATGTCGAAGATCGTCTAGATCAGTTGAAGAGCAAGGGAAGTACGGATACATCGTTGGAGAAGAACGCGTCACTCTACAAAGAGAAATTGAAGCAGTTGGAAAGTGAACTTTAAAATCTGGATTACTCGTAGTAGACTAATTTGGAAAACAAGTAGCATTGCAGTTTCAACGCTACTCCTTGCGCTTCCGCTCGTTATCTGCTCTGTTGACGTTATGACTTGGACGAACTGTATTCCCAACATACGCAGCCATGGCATTGCGTAGCAATTCAGACTCGGTGCGGCGCTCAACGGCAAGCTGCGTCGAATCATAAAGACGACGGAAGGTATATGCATTGTTCGGTTGCACGGTCATGTCATTCGTGGATGGAGTAATATCGCAGGCGCTCGCTCTCGCTACCGCAGCAGTCAAATCAGCATCAGTTGTCACATCAAAACTATCATCTTCGCCGAGACGCTCGTTAATACACCAATTGTGTAACATACACGCCGCATGCACCACTTTCCCTACGTTCTTCATCCCCACTCGCAAAGGCCGCTTAAAAATTCTCCATTTATTGACAAGCAAACCGAACGCCATCTCGACACGAATGCAAAGCTGGCTCAAGTGAAAATTGTAACTATCACGACTCGAGGTTGTCGTTTGCGGCTTCGTGAAAGGCGTCAGCAATGTGTTGCTGTTGGTGTAGGCGTTATCTCCAACAAGATATAGTCCTTTGGAAAACGTTTCAGCAAATTGTGATAGACTCCACCTAGTAAACGCAAGAGAATCGCCCATGCCACCTGGGGAAGAACTAGATATCGCCGTGAACCGACAATGGTGATCAACACAAGCTGGGACGTTCACACCATACCGCTGATAGTGACCGGAAAAGAACGATGAAACCCTTCCGACTTCACTCCGCCGAGGGACTTGGATCGGGCACAACCACCCGTCGATTGCCCCAACGCACCCACGCATGATGTTAAAGTTGCTGCGGTTTGAGAACTCACGGGCTGAGTGCCTTTGTTCTGCTGCAGACACCGGGAAATACAACTGTAGATCTTTGGTATTTTGGATAGCGTTCATCACAGCATGCACACTAGAGTAGAACGTCGACGTGCTCACTCCAGACAACACGCGCACAGGATGATAAGAATACCCAGCGAGCCATGCCAAACACATCTGGACCTTGTTCACAGGGGAAATTGGCTCAACACCTGTACGTCGACGAGATTGCAGCTCGTCCACCTCCAGCAGCGGGGCAAGTAGCTGGACCACCCGCTCAAAGCTTCGAAAAGACATACGATAGTACTGGAGGAATTGACCCTCGTTCAGGAGCAACTGGGCATGATAAGTCCAGTCAAGGCGTCTTCTCTGCAAGCACGGTGCTATAACCTCCAGCAGTAGGCAGCTGGTCACTACGTGTAGTGTCGCTAGAAGCACCAGAGTTTCATCGCTGTTGTACATCTTGGCGGGAAAAGATGAAATGGCGAGCTTAGAGCGAAATGTATTGCCCACCGTCGTAAAATACGCTGACGGCACGTGGCACTCTGCAATGCCATGACATCCGGCAGTGCCATCCGATGCATTTCCGTGGCACTATGCCACCTAGCCCTAGTTTACAACGAACCAATCAGAAAGACGCATGACACGAAATGACACGCATTTGGCCGGTTAGGAATGGCTCTCCCATTAGCTTCACAGATGTCGTTTTCATAAACATTGCGCTCGTTTTCGTTGTCCCAACCGGTTCCATGTTCTACACGGTCGGTGTGAGTCTGCCGCATGCTAACATCGACACTGTTGTCTTTGGAGATGAGAAGAGAAATGGAAAATGATGTAGCAATGTGTTCAGGTGTGATGTAGGATGTGGCGCAGCAACTTGAAGTTACTGCGAAATTTCTTAGTCGATTTCATCAAAGAATCTTAGATGGGTCAGTAAATGGCGACTATGTGACCATCATATTTAACTTTAATGGACCATGACTTAAAACTGCGTACACGTGATCGTTTTTTTTTCTCCTCATAATCAGCACTAACGAAACAATGTATGTATTGAATGCATGTCCTCGTCAATTTTTACAATCTGGATAGAGCATTTGGTCGCGAAGTCGGTGAAACTTTGGTCGCGGAGCAGGGGGCGTATAGTGAACCCTAGTTATACGACTACTGAAAAGGGGTTTTCAGAGCCGTACAACGGTAGGTTGGCGTGTGGTACCTTGCGGTATCCTCGTGGGTTCGTTGTCTTCGGAAATATGACCCTCGCCGGAGTCTGAGAATGTGTTGTGAAGAGAAGTTGGGGTTCCCTTGGAGTCTGGTGTCGGTATTCAGGAAATCCTTCCAGGAGCGTTCGGGAGTCGGAATCTCTGGAAACCAAGTTGGTTTCCAGGAAGTCGGCGGTCGGAAAGAGATTAATATACCAGAGAAAGTCTGAAATCGGTGTCTGAATATCACAAATCCAGAACCGAAATGCCTGACTTTCAGAGATAAACAATCAATGTACAGAGTTCGGGAATATACAAATATATACAGCCGTTCTTATTCTTTCTAGGCCCTTGAACGGTGGGCTAATACTCCAGGTCAACTAGGGACTTGTTACCAGACACCTGGTCTGTCTGGTATCCCTTTACGTTCGCGCACCACCCTCTGGTATAGAGGGAAAATATAAACCAATACAATCGGCTATATATAACAGTCTACCTTGCACTCTGAAAACGACTGTCTAGTTTCCAGAGCCTGTCCAAACGAGCAATATGAAATGGGCTACCGCTAGAGACAAAACAAACGACCCAACTAGGATATGGAATAGGCGGGTCCTTTCAGGTCTCTACGTTACCTGATCTCCACCTAAGGGGATTGAATTTGGTGGAGATCACACGACGTACGTGATGACGCAGTGGCTTGAATACCTCTCAAGCGGACTTGTGCAGTAGCAAGCAAATTGAACTCTATTTATCATTTTATCTTCCTCATAACTATCATATATCTCTGGTAACTCTCTTCCTCTTGTCATCTTTTGCGTCCTTTGAGCAGTCAGTCTTCATATGTCAGGTACACTTGGCTCTTGTATATATAAGATATCTTGACTTGATCTCAGTATGCAGTCTGTGCAGCCGATCTCAATGGGTTAACAGGTAGAGACGTCATTACGGGGGATGTGCAGGTCAGTAATCACTTGAATGCGTGACTTGAACTTGGGTTCACTTGGTTTCAGTATGGTCTTGGATCTTCGGTGGTTTCAGAGTCTGGTATCCTGGTTTTCAGAGTCTGATGTCACTTGGTTTTCAGAGTCTTGGTCACTCAGAGTTAGAGATACCAGAGTTTTGAGTAAGAAACCAGAGTACGGAGCACTAATGCTTCAACGTACATGAAGATCTTGAGGGTTGCGCGGGTGCGCGGCGTCCGGCGCGCGATACTTGGTCTCTGCGGGTATATACTGTGAATCCTTGAACCATCCATCGTCGCGCTGGACGGTAACGGGATGAGGTCTCTCAGAGATACGTTCTTCTGAGAGACTTTCCGCCAGAAATTAGGCACTCATCGTCGGGGAAAGTCCGGTGACCAGACAGAGTGTAGTCGACCTTCAGAGTTGTGCACACTCTGAAGTACACTTCTGGTCCTTTGGGCCCCTTTACAGTCAGGCGAAGGTTTATCCACAATCTTCCACAGCTATCACACGGGTGCAGCCACGTCCCACATACTCCCTCTCCAAAACCAAATGTAACCAGGTACATCACTGGGTAACAGCAGCATGACGCCAGAAAATCTGAAGTTACATCATGTCAACCGCCCCTCCTGGTCACGGTTCGTCAGTGATGGTACTTATCAGAACTGAGTACCATGGCCAGGCAAAATCGTCGAAGCAATCAACCGCTACTCCAGTATTCTGGAGCTCCAGAGATACTTTGAAGCAATTATTTTCGCCACACTTGATCGAACGTGACGTCTGGCAAAACCCCATAAAATCTACTGCCACTAATCACACATCCATAGCTTCACGAAATCCCATCATAAGTCCACACAATCAATTCTGGATCCACGCAAAGTCACATGTCGACGAGAACAGGTTGGACCTCAGAATGCGTTCTCTGAAATCTCAGGCTGAAGCACACTATTTCAGACGTTGCATTCCTGAAAATCGAGTACCTGGAAGGCGCATCAACCTTGATACCGGGAAAACGCTGCACAGTCTACATTCTGAGATGGCCACCCCTAGCCTGTTGGTGGGAACGTCGCGTTCTCAGCTGAAACTCTTGACTCGATAATCCAATTGAGGAATGTGTCGGCGGGCGCCATCCCATGTCGTATAGCACTTGGTAGACTTCGTTCGTCAAGGACCGATTCTGGTCACCACTTGGTGGAGCTGTTGAGGCACCCGAGGAAGTTTGCGCAGTGTTTCCATCACGGGTAGACTCTGAAGTCGCACTCGGAAGTCTGGAATCACCTGTCTGGTCTCTGGTATCCTGATTGGATTTCAGAGATCCCTTATGGTTTTCAGAGTTTTCAGAGTCAGAATCTTCAGAATCCACATCTCTTGTGAACTTGGGCAGGAACTGTCGCCGCAGAATAGAATTGGCTCTGAAGTCTCGGGTAATCTCTCGGTCACATGTCCTCCACGCGTATTCCAAGTCTGAAATACATCGAAATCTCTGAGCTTGCAACGAGGTTTTCAGACGTGCGTCCTTGAGCTTTGTGATAAACCGTAAGACATGTTCTTCCAGACATTCGAACGACTTCCTGAAATCCACGCCTGCTTTCCCAGCGGCGGAGTCCAGACGATAGAAGAAGTCCAGCGGAGTCTCTGAAAATCTCATCTCCATCGTGAAATATCTCTCAGAATGTGGGGATCGAGGTTTGCAGTAGCGTTTTCGGAACTCTGACGATAATCTTTTCCAGTCACGTGACACGCTTTTCGGGAGCTGGTTAAACCAGTCACGTGCTGACACCTGAAGTTTTAGCTTGAGTTCTTGAATGCATTGTTTGGAAGACCAACCTTCCTGATATGCCATATTCAGAAAACGCTCCCACCAGTGAGCTCGTTGTTGACGCGTGCCTCTGGGATCAAATTCTTCAATAACCTTGGGGTTTATGACAGGTCTGAGTGTCAGGAAAGTCGCTCCATCTTGTCCTCGAGACATAGTTGCCATGTTCACCGCTCCAGGAGGCGTCAAGATACCAAACGACGAGCTATCCGAGTTTGAGTCTGAGTCATCTGAGCTCCCTTCGAGGTCTGGAGGTTCCACCAACTTCTCAAACTTTGGGAAGGCACCCTTGCCATGTTCAGAGCATCTAGGACCCGTTTTTGGTGTCGTAACACGCCTTGGTGTCGATGCACGCCTTGTCCCTGCCTTGGCCTCGGTCCAGGAAACCGCCTGGTATGTCTGGGTCGCTGTAGCGACGCTAGTGGTGGCGCCATGCCTCTCAGCCTTCACTCGCTTCGTTTCCGTGCTTCGTGCAGGGGCAGCTTGCTGGAAGGTCGCAACCTCTCGGGATTCCGTCTTGAGAACCGGTGAATGCGACATGGGTTCAACCCTAACCCCACTTGCGCTGGGTACATGGTTGCAACTTCAGGGTTCCCGGTATTGAACACCCGGTTTGCAGTTGCTGAATCAGGGCGACCGACCCTTCGTGCTTCTTGAACTTGGGATAATGTTGTTCGAAGGTTTCTCAACTGACCGGCTTGGAACCGTTGCATGTTCTGAGATCTTTCCCCCTGTCGCGCTCGGCTTCCACGACTTTCATTCGCTGCTGTAAGGCTTCCATTTGAGAAGTCCAGTCTCGTTTCATCTCGTCAGTCGCGCGCGCACGTTCGACTTCGGCCTTGGCCTCTCTCTGTCGCCAGCGTTCAGCAAACTCTGATTCCAGACATTGGTTTTCAGAGTTCCAGAGCTCCGTTTTCAGAGTTTCCAACTCTGCCGCGCTGCGATTCCTGAGTTTACTCTCAGATACCAGACTTCTTCGTTCTTCAGCGTCGTCCGCACGTCTCTCAGCCTCCAGTCTCGCGTTTTCAGACTCCAACAAGCGGTCGGTGAGCTTCTGAATCTCACGTCTTGCTTCCAAGTCGCGTTGTTCCCAACGGTGGTCACGTTCCATGGACTCCAAGCGCTGGCGGGCCAAGAACTCCATCTGCACCTGATTCACCCGGCTCTGCTACTCTTGTTGCTGCCTCATGATATACAACTCCATCTTGGCTGGGCTTGATCTTTGTGAACTTCGGGTTTCGGACTTTGTGCGGCTCAACTCAATGGAACCCAAGCGACTGGAAGATGTTGGCTGGAGACCCTCGCTCGGTTGTCGGCATCGATGACTCGCCCCTTGACTTGAAATGGCCGGCTGTGGAGCTTCCGATATCTGTTGTCTGAAATCCTGTGGAGAATCTCTGAATGAAAACTGGTTTTCAGACATCATCTCAGGAATTCCGGGCTTCTTCACCATATCGAATTCATCCACATCCATTGGCATGCTCCCTAGAGTTTGAGGCACTTCAAGCCTCATGGTATCTCCATCAGTGAAACCACCGTCGCCTTGTGCAGGCATCACCAGACCTCCTGCAGACAGTGGCATGTGTGACGCCGCCCCTCGACTCAGGGACATCAAGGACGAATCTGTAGAGCTTCCACGTGATGTCTGGAATCCTGTCGACTGGTCGTCAGAAGTCCCAATGACACTGGGTACTGACACGTCCGTCATTCGAGTTCGGGAACTGCTCTGGTCTTCAGACATTGGTGTTCCAGACTCTGGCTGTGCGTCTTCAGACGCACTCTCGTACTGTGGTAGTGAAGACAACGACGGCGTCGACAAAGCTGACGGCGTTGACGGGACTTGTGGGCGCGGCGGTCCCTGCTGCAAGCGCTTGGACGGCGGCGTCTCATCACTGCTCGAACCGTCAGAACTATGCGTCACTCGGAGTCCGGTCACCCGGAGTCGCATGATCAGCTGTCGTCCTTGTAGGTCATCATCCTTGTCTAGTAATACACTGTCTGCTTTATCTCGACTTGTCGTGTCTTCTGGTTTCACGCTTTCTGGGAGTCGGTTAACCAGTAACCTAGCGGTCACAGTGGCCCACTCAACCAGTTCCTTGGCGAGACGACTCTGGAGTTCGGTCGACACACTGCGTACTTGAGACTCGAAGACAGCTGACGCCTGGGTCTGAGGCCATGTCGGGAGGAGGTTCATGAATTCGAAACCCGCCTCGTACAGCATTGTCTGAAGAATGGCCAAACACTCTGGTGCTGTTAACGTGTCCATCGGAATCTCAACATAGGAAAGATCTCGGATCTGACCAAAACCATGACGCCTCACGTGAAACTCTGAAATCCACACGTCTTCAGGGAACACCGAGGAACATCGCCACTTGATGTAGTCACCAGTCGCTGCAGCAGCCTTCTGGAAGACATCGGCACTGGGCTTCATCGTTGGCCATACATACTCGACGTTTGGTGGTACGACCCTGCCGGCATCAATATCTCTCCAGCGGCGGAACTCACGGCGCACGTTCTTCAGAGTACGTTCTCCATCAAGCGAATCAGCCCTCCCAGACTCGTCAGACGGTGTCTTCAGAGAATCTTCAGACTTCATCGACATGTCATCAGACATTGGTGCGTCTTCAGACTTTAGAGGCTGCGGAACATGTTCTTCAGAGAGTCCGGGTTCTGGTTTCACGTCATCCACGGACTGTCCGGAAGTTGCCGACTCTGAACGCAGATCGATCACCTCCGGTGACTCAACGAAATCGGCGCCTCCCTCAGACGTCTCATCACCATCCTCACGGGCAGTGGTCACCTCGTCACCAGAAACTTCGACTTCTGACGGGCCTTCAGAACCTTGTTCACCAGAGACAGCAGGTGTCTCCTGAGCTTCTGGTTTTTCAGCAGGCTGGTCTTCGATCTCGACCGCCGGTTCTGGGACGCTCACATTCTCAACTGCCTTCTTCTCTCGCGCAGCTTTCCTCTTCTCGCGGGCCGCCTTCTGGATGGCATCCAAGTCTGGTTGCTCCTCAGGCGACAGACCTTGTAGACGCTTGGACTGACGTGCCGGAATACTCCGACCACGACCACGGCGTCCTCCTCTCGTAGATCCTGGTGTAGCCATTTTGAATATAGACGCTTGACAGGAAACTTTCTCTTCTTGTACTCTCAAATCCGGTGATATCACGATTCCAAAGATCCGGGCACGCGCACCAGTTGTCGCGAAGTCGGTGAAACTTTGGTCGCGGAGCAGGGGGCGTATAGTGAACCCTAGTTATACGACTACTGAAAAGGGGTTTTCAGAGCCGTACAACAGTAGGTTGGCGTGTGGTACCTTGCGGTATCCTCGTGGGTTCGTTGTCTTCGGAAATATGACCCTCGCCGGAGTCTGAGAATGTGTTGTGAAGAGAAGTCGGGGTTCCCTTGGAGTCTGGTGTCGGTATTCAGGAAATCCTTCCAGGAGCGTTCGGAGTCGGAATCTCTGGAAACCAAGTTGGTTTCCAGGAAGTCGGCGGTCGGAAAGAGATTAATATACCAGAGAAAGTCTGAAATCGGTGTCTGAATATCACAAATCCAGAACCGAAATGTCTGACTTTCAGAGATAAACAATCAATGTACAGAGTTCGGGAATATACAAATATATACAGCCGTTCTTATTCTTTCTAGGCCCTTGAACGGTGGGCTAATACTCCAGGTCAACTAGGGACTTGTTACCAGACACCTGGTCTGTCTGGTATCCCTTTACGTTCGCGCACCACCCTCTGGTATAGAGGGAAAATATAAACCAATACAATCGGCTATATATAACAGTCTACCTTGCACTCTGAAAACGACTGTCTAGTTTCCAGAGCCTGTCCAAACGAGCAATATGAAATGGGCTACCGCTAGAGACAAAACAAACGACCCAACTAGGATATGGAATAGGCGGGTCCTTTCAGGTCTCTACGTTACCTGATCTCCACCTAAGGGGATTGAATTTGGTGGAGATCACACGACGTACGTGATGACGCAGTGGCTTGAATACCTCTCAAGCGGACTTGTGCAGTAGCAAGCAAATTGAACTCTATTTATCATTTTATCTTCCTCATAACTATCATATATCTCTGGTAACTCTCTTCCTCTTGTCATCTTTTGCGTCCTTTGAGCAGTCAGTCTTCATATGTCAGGTACACTTGGCTCTTGTATATATAAGATATCTTGACTTGATCTCAGTATGCAGTCTGTGCAGCCGATCTCAATGGGTTAACAGGTAGAGACGTCATTACGGGGGATGTGCAGGTCAGTAATCACTTGAATGCGTGACTTGAACTTGGGTTCACTTGGTTTCAGTATGGTCTTGGATCTTCGGTGGTTTCAGAGTCTGGTATCCTGGTTTTCAGAGTCTGATGTCACTTGGTTTTCAGAGTCTTGGTCACTCAGAGTTAGAGATACCAGAGTTTTGAGTAAGAAACCAGAGTACGGAGCACTAATGCTTCAACGTACATGAAGATCTTGAGGGTTGCGCGGGTGCGCGGCGTCCGGCGCGCGATACTTGGTCTCTGCGGGTATATACTGTGAATCCTTGAACCATCCATCGTCGCGCTGGACGGTAACGGGATGAGGTCTCTCAGAGATACGTTCTTCTGAGAGACTTTCCGCCAGAAATTAGGCACTCATCGTCGGGGAAAGTCCGGTGACCAGACAGAGTGTAGTCGACCTTCAGAGTTGTGCACACTCTGAAGTACACTTCTGGTCCTTTGGGCCCCTTTACAGTCAGGCGAAGGTTTATCCACAATCTTCCACAGCTATCACACGGTTGCAGCCACGTCCCACATACTCCCTCTCCAAAACCAAATGTAACCAGGTACATCACTGGGTAACAGCAGCATGACGCCAGAAAATCTGAAGTTACATCATGTCACATTACAGTGTCTCGTGTCACTGCACTTGTTTACTCGTCAACTGCGATGTCAAACAAGTGAATTGTCACTTGAGGCTCAACGTCTCGAAATAATTCGGGTTGTGTGCAGTTCTTGATGCGTATGATGCTGCCATCATTTGGCAAGTCGGCCTCTTTGATGCGATCAGCTCTGAAGATCGTTGCTGTCAGCAGAATCGAATTATCAAATTCTGCATGGGTATTGTAGAAGTTCTTGAATGTCTATTCACAACAACTAATCAGTGATCGCGTTTGTAAACTATCCACACGCATACTCACTTACTTCGTGCAGTTCTGCAACTGTTTCAGGAGCATCTGCATCAACTAGATGAAGTTTCAGCATGTCTGCTTTTCCATAGTTGTGGCGCGAAATCCACACAACACGCATGCGTATAATAGCATCAAGCGTTTTAGCTCCAACACTCTGTGAGATGGCGTTTTTGACGTCTTACCAAACTCGTTAGTATCCGTTTTTAAGATTACCTCATCGATATCCATATTGACGCGTACCAGTTAGCGTTGAAATGACTCGTTTTCCATTTGCTGAGGTTCCCGAGTTCAGCAATTCTAGCATTTGTTGACATGCAGTCTTAACTGGAGGTTGTTTATCTTCCTTTTCGGCTAGTAGCTCATAGAAAAAAAAGTAAAATGATCTCCAAGTGAACTTATAAGTCAATTTTTACTCACCTGTAGTGCGTCGTTTCTTCTCAGGGCATGTCGCTACTTGGTTCTCATGTGTGCGCTTTGACGTTCCCATCTTCTGCTCAAATTCACAAATGACAAATACTTACGCAATGTCAACTGTAGCTCATTCATTTATTCCGATACTACGTCGCTTAATTCGAACTAGTATATTCGAGGGGCAACTTCGACATCCTAGCTAATTCGCACTGCCCATCTCTCGGTGTTGAAACCACCAACACAGCTACCTTTTAAGTTGTAATATCCGTTTTTGTTATTCTATCGAGTCTCACGGACTCAGGCGTTACTGTTGCGCCACCACTTTGACATCCTAGCTAGCTCGTACTGGATGGTAGGTTCAGGCATTGGAACGATTGAGTACTTTCGTCGACGCTTTGGCAAATAATCGTTGAACCCATGCTTTTCTAAGATCACTGTTGTTGGTCTGGTGACATCTCTTCATCCTAACTAATTCGTATTGACCATCTCTCGACGGCTTTAATTCTCAAAGTAGTTGTTCAGCTCATTTCCCAGAGGTTGGGTTTCAGTATTCCTTACTTTTGTCGTTGTAGATTACCCCAACGTAGGATTCATGAATCCAGAAGATACGTGGTTATAGTGGCTACATTCCATATTCTAAGTCAAAATGAACGAGTGATGCTCACAATAAATATGATGCAGGCAGCGATAAGCTTTTATCAGCTCACTGTCATTTTTTCCGGCTAGGCATCAATTAAAATGCGACCAATCCAGAAGCTAAGGTCTCAAGGATACATCGTGCTACGTGGAGCCATCGGTGAGGATGCAGTTAATGCTCTTCGCGTCATTGCTCGTCGGTCGCATCTGGAATGGGCTGCCGAAGATCCAACTGCACAGCATATGCGCCGGGAATTTGCGAGCATCCCAACAATTCCAGGATAACTCCTAACATTTCTTTTGGAAGGGTACTACCGCACGTTCTTCCCTGATGTTTGTAAAGAGTCAATTCAGTGGAATTATCTGAAGCCTTACGCCGGCGCTCTCGACCAACCGATTCATCGGAACTTCATGGTTTCTTTCACAAGTCGAAACCCATTGGACGTGATGGCTACTCCCGGGTTGCTATTACTTGCGACACAGGACGATACCGTTGTTTACGGATTTGGCTGGAACCACCACGTTGCATACGCATCTCGGGAAATTGTGATCCACTTGCAGAAAGGAGACTTGTTTTTTCGGGGCGACTTTATTCATTCTCGGGCCGGATATGGGTGGAACAACCTCTGTGTTCACACGTATTTGGGATCCCGGCAAGTAGACCGCTATCCGCATGGTCAACTAGTACCGCTGTACGACGATAACCCCCGGGATACTAACCAAGACGTATGGGGGTGCCGATTTAACGGCATATCACAACGTTCCTTGAGCAACCACCTTAACCACCGCCACAACTTTGTCACGCGGCGATCATCCACTCGAATGTATCGCCAAGATCCACACCAAGTTGGCGATGAAGATGAACCTGCGGATGCAAGCCTTCCCGCTGAAAACGCGGTATCCATGGCGATCGCGGTTATTTTCAATCGAGTGCGCATGGATGTTAACCGCACACAACCGGAAGATTATGGACACTTTCATCGGAATGAAAGAATTGTCGATGATAACACTAGCGATGCCGAGATGGAAGTTCTATTGCTGAGTCTGAGACCGAAAGTGACAGTATGTAGGAACTTCGTACAGAGCCTGGGGAGGGGGTCACGGATCTGTTGCATGTAGTCTAAATTGACTGAGGGTGAGCCAACTTTAATACTGTAATTTCTTTTACGCCCTGTACATTAAGTACTAACGTTAGTACAAGTATTCGGTTTGATTGTGAAAGGGATCATGGACGGGTAGGCGTCCATTCTCTATCAGAAAGAACTCGCCTGTATTCGGCAATTTTGGGTCAGGGAGGGACACTACCCTACAGGCAGGTAGAGTACTACATCATGACGGCCATCTTCGGGCAGGAACTGAGCCCCGGTATGGCAGCATTGGTGTATGTGTTTCTGGTACTCGCTCTACTGGTTGTATGCGGTTCTATCTGGTACTACTGGAGTTATGCACGCAAAATTGAGCGATTTTGGCTCGTTCAAAATACGAAGAAGTAGCAGTGGCCGACGCCGCTTACTCCCACAGAAGTCCTCCTCGCTCAAACTAGTCAAAAAGAGAGTGTCCACCGCTCAAACGCTCCAACACCAGCCAGGAAATGAAGTAGCCAAGTGTGCAGCGCCCTCTTTCAAGTGGAATATTAACCTCCCATAACCGATGTCGTTTTGATAGGTTTTACCCCTAATAAGAGGGCGATGACGATGACCACGGTACTACCTCCAAACGGCCACCAACAAAGTTTTCATTTCATTAAAACTTCGAATTATCACTACTAAAGACCCACGCGAACCACCGATTTTCACTTGACGCTGCATTGGACGAAACCAGCACGATATCCCAGTAAAAGAACGCCACCTATACTATTTACATCCAACCAAATCACAAACAATTCTACCAACTAGGCAGAATCGATTCTTCATCACCTCCCCCTGCTGTGCTGTTTGCATGCCGGCCTCTCCCGCCCTGCGTTGCCCGTGGCGTGGCCGCGTTCAATCTTGCAAGCTGCTTGACGTGGTCAACGTCGACGAGCTCAACGCTCAAGTGACGACGGCGCGCTCATCTAGAGCTCCGCAGCTGACGCTGCCAATGAAGGAGGCTGCACGCGCCTGGGCAAAGCACGGCTTGCGACCTGCAAGAATATGGCACTCCCTTCTCCAGCGCTCCCACCTTGATGAAACGTCTGCACCTACGCTGGCGAAGGTGCAGCGACTTGTTCATCACTACGTTGCCACCCAGCTTGGTGGGAGTGACATGATGGCTGTGGTTCGACCGAAGGTTCGCGACGCCGGCTTTGCGGACGCTGATGTAGAAACGCGGCCATTCACGTTCACGTGGAGGACGGACACGGAGGGCAGACCCGTGGTCGGTAACGGCAGCGATGCTAGCCTAACTGTCGTGGGTGTTAGCACGAAGAAGCTTCTACGCCAAGCTGACCGGGAACCGAGCTCTTTCATGCTACACATAGACGCAACCTACAAACTGACGCAGGTAGGCTACCCGGTCATTGTCGTTGGCATCTCGGACCGCTCACGACGTTTCCACGTGCTCGCTATTTTTATAGTTTCTCAGCTACGCCAGCCTCAGTACACGGAGGTACTGTCGCTGTTAGCGCGTGTATTCGCTAAAGTAACTGGGAACTTGTTGCGTGTAAGGTGGGCAATGGCAGATGCTGATGTCGCGCAGTGGAACGCCCTCTGCGAAGTTTTCGGCAATGATGCGTCATTTTACTTTGATATGTTATTTCCACGTCTCCAAGAAAATTTGCGAGAAGACGCGAGTCCTAGATGATCAAATTGCTGCAATGGTCCTCCGACATGTCCACGAGTTGCACTTTTCACGCAACGAAAGGCAATATTTGGAGCATCTCGCTGAAGTGCAAGAAGAGTGGGGTAAATGTGATCAGCTCAATGAGTTTGCTGTATACTTCAATTCTGTTTGGCTGAACGAAAGAACGTGGTGGCAGTGTTATCACACACCCAGTGTCTTCGCTGCTACCAACAATCCCTGCAAAACAAATAACGCATCTATCAAGCGGGATGTTACATTGAGACGGAAGTTAAAGGTTGGCGCGCTGCTGGACCGCCTATTCGTCTTCTTCCGAGGCGAAAGTATTCGCGCACAACCTATTGTAACAGATCCTGTCTTCGACGATCGCTTGATCCGGCGAACCAACGCTATGGCACACGCTGGATTGTTGCGCGAGTACCGGCGAGAATGCCTCTCGATTGCATTCCTGCTTGGAAACATAACAACGGGTGAGGAAACTCAGAACATTGTTAACGTAATTGGGTGTCAAGGGTCTCGTGTGTACGACGTACATGACAAGCGATCCCACGAAGACTTGCCTGTGTCTGCGCGACTTAGGGTTGAAACAGCGAGAATGGAGCTGCTTGGGATGCCTAGCACGGGTTGGGCAGTTGATGTGGAGTGACGTATGTGGTGTAGTGGATCCGCTGGAATGAGCAGGGGTCCAACGTTCACACACGGCGCCCAGACACTGACTAACGGAGGGGGTACTCCGATAACCGTGGGGGTTGCTGAGGCTCACCTTGTGTACCCGTCAGTGGGCGGGATCTGCTCTCTCAGGAACGGGAGAGTGTACACAGGCGTGAGGGCTTGAACGTCCTTGGCGGGGACTTGGGAGGTTGGACTTGCGTGGGTATTCCTGCACACAGGTCCTGGTTGGGGGGATCTTGGTCTTGAACTCGAAGATCTTGTGGATCCCTGGATCCGGGGTTGCCTTGGTGGGTGTGGGGTCCCTTTCCTTTCCTTTACTGTCTTGCTTGCCGCCTCCTGTAGCGGTTGGTCTTGAGGGTGTGGAGATATCGAAGGATCCTATGGTTAAGCAATCAACACCGTTGGATCCGGGGTCTTCACTAGCGTAAGGTAAGCCGGCCAAATCGGGGATCCGGTCTTAGCTGTAGCTAGGTGTGCGAAGACATTTGCAGGAAGACTAAGGGGAGGCCAATACACTATCCTCTTCCCTTGTCTTGAGTCCTGAGGAAATCCACTTGCGCACTAGAAGGTAAATTCGACTCTCTGATTTATGGTTATCCAGCTTCTCATCCTGTACCCTATCTTTCCCATCGCAAATCTCTATCTTGGATCATGCTGGCTCTCCTCCAACTGCTCCACCATGTCGATGCCTTGGATCTTGAGGATCCGAGTTTGGATCCGAGGATCCGACTTCAGGATCCGAGGATCTTGGATCTTGGGGATCTGGCATCTGGATCCGAGGATCCGAGGATCTTGGATCTGGATCTTTGGATCTTTGGATCTTGGATCCCGGGATCCGGCATCTGGATCCGAGGATCTTGGATCCCGGGGATCCGAACTTAGGTCCGAGGGATCCGCACTTAGGACCGTAGGATCCGCACTTAGAACCGTGGGATCCGAACTTAGGACTGCGGGGTGCACTTAGGACCTGTTCCAGGGACTTGTCCTTATCGTAGCACCATGTCGCACGTCACCCATCATCGTAGTCGCTCTGCTTCATATCCGGCTTGATTTGAATCCACTTCACCACAATCGCCCCTGGGACGAGGTTGTTGCTGCACAACGGCATCACGTCGTTCCCATACAAAGTTCCAATTTGGCTTGTCATTCCTCAAATCGCGATCTCTGCAAAATGGATCGGCCTGCCGACGACCGTTCCTCCGCGTACACCACCGTGTTCTTCGGCCAAGATCGCTCTGCGGCTCCGCCTCCGTGTCCCCATTGCGACCAAGCTCCCTCTGATTTCACGGCAGCTGCCACTCCTACGATTCCAAATCTGGATCCTGTGTATGCTGCCGTTGCTTCCCTCCAGTCTCTGTCTGATGGATACGTCGAGATGCAGACCGGCTATCAGCAAGTGCTCCAGGATCTCACCGCAGCGCGGAAGCATAATGAAGAGCTTCATAACCTGCTGCAGCCTCGCCTGAACCTTGCTCAAGCGTTCATTGACTTCGCGCAGCGTCGGTATGATGTTTCTCAAACTGCTCTCCGACTGGCGAAGCAAAAGGAAGCGGAAGCGGTGCAAGATCTGGATCGGCTCAAGGATCACTTGCGTGAGCTCGACGTCCTCAAGGCCCAATACTCGGATCTAGAGGTCTCTTCAGCAGAAGCTTATGCTGTTTTACAGGACTATGCAGTCGGACTCGAGCGGCAGATTGCTGGGGAAGACATCTCTGCAGAGGATCCATCCGTGGTACGGTTGGCTCAAGACCTTGAGCATCAACGTGAAGAATCTTCGGAACTGTTAGAGAGTTCAACGGAATTGGAAGATAGATTGAAAGACGCGGAGACCGTGCGAGATGCGGCCTTACTCGAGCGAAATCGCACCAGTGTCCAGCTCGCGGAGTCAGCCATTCGCTGCGACCAACAAACACGCAAGATTGAGGATCTTCGGGCCCACCGTGACCAACTGCGTGAGTCGCTCAAGCAGCTCCCCAATCAAAATCTCGTTAAGACTGTCGAGTCTCTCAGACTGGATCTTCATGTTCGGGACGAGAGGGTCAATGAGCTGGAGAGTCTTCTCGCCAAATCGGAACGTCGAGGTGGGGAACTCCATCGTGTTCATACGCATACTGTCCAGAAACTCGACCGGGCCAGCGAAAACCTGGCGCGTCTGAAGCAAGTGAACCTCAATGCCCGTGAAGAGGTGGAGCGTCAACAGAGGCGGTCTGAGAAGAACGTATTCAAGCGTCAGAGCGCCGAGAAGAGTCTCGAGAGGGCCGAAGATGATCTGCTGAAAGTGAAACGTCAACGCGATCGTGTGGACCAAGCCAGAGAGAAGGTTGAACGTGAGCTCGATAGGATCCGGAGCCAGTCGTCAGAACAGAGGAAGATGCGCGTGGATCTCGATCGGATCCGTCTCGAGCGCGACGAGGCTGCTCGGGCGTCCACAGCAGCGACTCAGGAACTGGATAAAGCGATTCAGAAGATCTCTACGATAACCCTTGAACGCGATCAGGCAAGGCAAGTCTGCGCCGGGAAGGACCAGGTTATTCAGCACCAAGGGGCCGAGATCCAGCGTGTGAAGAGCGAATCGGAACAGCTGACTGCGTCGCTGGCGCCAATGGCGGTCCACGAAGAAGATCTTGAGCGTCTTCGCCGTGACCATCAGGATCTCCAGACAAAGTATGACGTGCTCGAGCAGGAGCATGTCGCCTTGGAGGAGGAGCATCGTAGTGTGATCGACGAGCGCACCTCGGCTCTCCGTAATCTAGCTTCGA
The DNA here is from genome assembly GCA_032432875.1 of Phytophthora meadii. Lineage (NCBI taxonomy): Eukaryota > Oomycota > Peronosporomycetes > Peronosporales > Peronosporaceae > Phytophthora > Phytophthora meadii. Next base: position 390,094 of record JAUMGV010000057.1, on the reverse strand, counting down.
TCCCCTCCATGGCGATGCGCAGTTCTTCGAATGCCCCAAGCGCGCAGTCGGAGTCTTCTACTTCCCAAGAAGGTTCTTCCGCCAAGCGTCGTCGACGCGAAACTTCTGTCCCGACAGAAGAGCCGCCGCACAAGATCTCACGTCAGGCTGATCTCGCAGATCCTTCCGCCGCTGTGTCCAAACCTGCGCCTGTCCCCGTCTCCAAAACAGCAGGTGATGCGACTGACAATCCGGATCTCGACTTCGGGGACGCGGCGCAAGAGCGACCTGGGGAGGGTCAAGACCCGGCGGATCCCAAGCGTGTTCCATCTCCGGACAAGTCAGCTGAGGCACCCCCGCCGAGTGCACCCTCAGGGATCCCGGATCCGACGGCCCCCGCGAAGCCTTCCGCTACCGCTGCCAAGCCCCATAAGGGATCACAGGGCTCCGGCGAGGGAGGTCCAGCTGGATCCGGTGCGGGAGACGACCCAGGATCCGGCTCGGGCAGCGAGTCGGGGGAATTTGATGAAGAACAGTTGAAGGCCGCCATGTCGCGCTCTCGGTCGGACCTGCGTCGGCGTTCGTCGGGGGCCGGGTCGGCGTCTGCTCCTATCGAGATCCGAGACGCCCCCACTACCCAATCCAGTGTTGCATCCAGCCCTTCACGTTCTGCGTCCCCCGAGGTTCACCAGACGGATTCTCTCAAAAGCACTGTTGGGATTCAGTTCGAGGCGTACGGCCCACTAGAAGAGTTCGTTCCAGCTGTTCGGGATCCACGCGTGATGTCTCCCGAAGAGGTGTCCCCTTGGATCGCAGACCAAGTCAGCCTTCTGAGTCTGCAAACACTCTCTGCCGGTGGCCTGACCGCTTGTTATCGCCCAGTGTGGCTGTTTCCCCTCCGTGTCCGTCGTGGTTCTATGGATCCGTCCAGCTACGCTCCAGATCTAATCTCCAAGGCGCAAATTACTGAGTTGTACGCGACGGAGCCATGGAAGGATCTGGGGTCCCAGTCTCCGCCTCCTTACACCTTTCAAGCTGACTTGTCACCCCATCTCGCGGAGATCCTGAGCTGGTATGACGCATTTGAAGCTGCCAACCTGCAAGCGATCTGGGAATGCACACACTCGTTCCCCATCTCTATGGAGCTTCGGAAGTCGGACAACTGGTTCACAAGCTTCTATCGTCGCCGAAAGAATCGCGGATCCCATGCCCGGAACAACTACCGCAAGCTTCAGAGCAAGATCTTTGAGAGGATGCGTCTGACGGGGTGTTGCGACTTGGATCTGTGATTAGATCCACACTTCATCCACTTCCCCGTACCGATGGAAGATGTCACCTGGTATCTGGGAGCTGAGGCCGCCGACACCGGAGCGGATCCTCCACAGAGCCTCTTAGCTGCCCTCGACGATTGTGATCGTAAAGATCCTTGGCGTACCCACTACCGGTCTGGATCCTATCACCCCAACCTTGGCACCGGTCGACTCTCCATGAAGTTCGTCCGATTGCTGCCTGATTTTGATGCTGACGCCGCCAGGGCCAGAACTTTGTAAGCAGCATTGTGTAACTCCTTATATTTTCTTGCCCGTCTTCTGTCTTCTTCACCCGGTATCCATGTCCTCCACCTTCGGTTTTGCTAAGATGCGGGATCCAATATCAAAAACTGGGGATCCAGCCTTCGGGTCCACAAATCCGACTCAGAGATCTGAGGATCTAGCCTCGGGATCCGGAGATCCAACTTCCGAACTGGATCCGCTTCGAGGATCCGAGGATCCGGCCTCGGGATCCGGAGATCCAACTTCCCAAACAGATCCCATTATGAGCCCCGAGGATCCAGATAGAAAATTCGCCCCCAACTCGAGCTCTTAGACGGGATCCGAGCGTAGGTTCTGATCCTGCCTTCAAGCCCTTCTGCAGCGGGGCTGCGTAGGTGTGCACGGCACAGAGGAAGTTTAGTTGACTAGTAGAGTCCTGCTTGCAAGGCACTAGCCTTCGGTTCTATACAAGAACCAAGTAGTCCACTAAATACGGGACTCACAGAGTCAGTGTCCCTATAACAAAGGACTAACACTAACTATGTAAAATGCAAACTGCTTTTTATTGACTTTATTGCCCTAATCCTAAATGTAACGGATTTAGTATCTAACATACTAAATCCTAATCAAAATGCAACGTGAGGCTCTGAGGCCATCTACGTATCTACTCGTGTGTGCCACACCATTATGTACCCACATAAATGTATCATGAGTGTCACACACCATTATGTACCCACATAAATGTATCCACGTGTGTCACACACCAACGAGAAACATTCGTGTAACATCCCCGTTACACTCTCCCCACCAAGATTCCGGATACCGTATCCGGAAAGTGTAAACACACGACGCGATTATTGGCCGATGGCCACGGCACCTTGCCTTGCGCGGACGGCGCTGTCTCTCGTGCGTGTTACACGCCTCCGTACGCGATACCACTTGGTACACACTTGGGCCCAATGCTTACCAAGCATAGGAGCCTACTGGCTCGAGTCAAGGGGCTCTACGGGCATGGAAAGAAGGCCACAGGCGGCGTATCTATGATACTACTGGATCAGTGATCCACAGGGCAAGCCTTCCAGGCTACCAACGGTTCCACGAACCACACAGCAGTGGGGCCCACTCACTTCACTGTTAATGTGACCCTCGGATGAGCACTGTGTGCAGGGCTTGATGCCCAAGTTGTCCTTGAAGCAGGCGCAAGCGTCACTTTGTGTCACAGACACTGTGTCTTGTGAATACACGTGCTCAGCACAGTCGTAGACACGACAACGAGCACCAGACAGCTAAGCTGTCGCTCAGGAGGACCTTACCTACCTCCTACTGCTATGCAGCATGCGGGGTCCAATGCATTGGCATCCCTGGTATCCACAGTGCCTCATGACATAGTCATACCCATTGAACGCTTCTAGCGTCAGGTGATCGGATAGAATCCGTTTCCATCACCACTTGCCGTTTAGACAGAACGTCATTAAGACGGTTGTTCATCACGAACCATCTTCGCTTCATGATCGCGAAGCTCCAGGCCATAGGCCAGTGTTGTTAAAGGGTCAAAGACCCTTGAAACACGCGCGCGAGGCGCATGTAGCTCTACTGCGCTTGCAGTTTGAGCATTCGATGCCACGTCGACGGCACCGACGTGCTCGCTGCAAGTATTGCAGCTACGGGTCAGAGCCTGAGCTCAGCAACGACCCTGCGGACTCCCACCTCAGTGGGAGGTGCTTGGCACCCGGCGACTCCGTCGCACACCCACCGGGCGGTCTGACACCGGGTGTGCCCGATCATACGCGTCAACGACGTCGGGGCAATCCTGCCGTAGTGGCACCTCGAACTCCCACGAGTTCTGTGAGTGAGGGTAACCTCGCCACTTCACCAGATACTGGTTGTGTCCTTGGTGACGACGCCGCGCCATCAGGCGATCCACGTGATGGTGAAGCTCACCTTGCTCATCGAGCAGAGCAGGAGGAGGACGAGCGGTCGATGGGTTCTCGCGCTGCGAGTGTAGACGCGCTGCATTGCTTGCAGACCCGCGTCGGCTCGGTGAAGGAGCACGACCACCACGTCGGTCATCCGATCCATCGCTTAGCGACTGGTCTCGAGGAGACCTAGAGTCGCGGGGACCGGTCTGAGTCGCCTCTGGTGCTGCATCAGCGGGTCTATGACCTCGAGCATCACGTTGCTCCGGATCGACAAGACCTGTTGGTTCGGATGCAACCACCTGTGGCTCTGCCACCTGCTTCCGTGCAGCCTTCGTCCGACCCGGCGTCAGCGCCTCAGAACTCACAAGAGCAGGGTCCCGATATGGCTTAAGCAAGCCCACGTAGAACACAGGATGTACAGGATGTGTTCGCATACGCTTTGGCAAGTCAAGCGTGTATGCCAGGCCCTTCTTGGCGCGTGTGTAGGCAGGTTCTTAGCGTTTAATAAAACGTGGTTACCGACCTTGAACTCCCACATGTTGCTTCTGCCTTTGGCATCAGCTTGTTCCTTTTGAACATCTTGGCTTTCAGCCATTGCGTCACGCACACGGCGTAAGACGCTAAGCCTCATCGAGAGGAAGTCATCGACTTGCTTGCGAACAGCAAGGGGGCTGACATCAGCAAGCTCGGAGTCGAGCGACAGCACAGCCTCTCCCCCACCAAGCCCAAGGCTACCGCGTGGCGGAGTAAGCGGGACGCGCGGATGCGCAAGGCCGTTCACGTAGAACGGGGTGAAGCCTGTTGAGGCATGCACCGCGTTGTTCATTGAGAACTCAACGAGAGGGAGCATAGCGCTCCAACGCTTCGGCGTTTCAGCGCATACGCTGCGGAGGATGTCCTCCAGGACGCGGTTCACGCGCTCAGTCTGACCGTCGGTCTGCGGATGATCCGTTGTGGACATGCCCAGTCGAGTGCCAAGCACTTTGAAGACGGACGTCCAGAAGTGACCCGTGAAACGGGGGTCTCGATCCGAGACAATGGTCTCTGGCAGCCCATGCTGGCGGAAGACCCGATCGATAAAGATCGTCGCTGTACCAGCGCCATCGACGGTGTCCGGCACAGCCGCTAGGTGAGCCATCTTGCTCAGACGGTCAACAAAGACCACAACGCCTGTGTTGCCTGCCGTATCCTTCGGCAGGCCAAACACGAAGTCCATACTCATGGACTGCCAACACCCAGAGGGTACGGGCAAGCTCGCCAAAGGCGCTGCCGCATGCGGCGAGGGTTTAACCCGCTGACACGTCTCGCACGTGTGCACATATGTGCTGACCCACTTGTACATCTTCGGCCACCAGTACATGGAGCTCACCGAGCCGTAGGTCTTCTCGCGACCGAGGTGGCCGCTTGTGGGCGTGTCGTGGGCCTCATAGAGGATGCGATACTTCAGGTCCTCATCGTGAGGAACCACCACACGTGGTGGGCCATCCTGACCCGTGCTGTAGTACAGCAGACCGCCTTCCAGGCTATAGCGTTGGAGTCTCGCCTTTAGGCGTCGTGACAGAGTCACCTTTGAGTCCTTACACTCATCGCTCCCTAGAGCTTGAAGCAGCGCGACACAAGAGTCGTCCTGAGCGTACGCTGCTCGAACCATGTCCGTCACGGACGACGTCACCGAGGTGACATGAGATAACTCATAGTCCGGGCGACGTGATAACGCGTCAGCGAGGACGTTCTGCCTGCCAGGCTTGTACTTCACCTCGAAGTTATACTCCGCAAAGAATGAGAGCCATCGGGCCACCCTCTGCGAGAGGTGAGGCGACTGCGTCGCTGTGCGTAGTGACGCATGATCCGTGTCGATCACAAACGGCTTAGGCCGAGCAGGTGAACCCTGAATTTGACGAGAGCGTACTTCATCGCAAGTAGCTCCTTGTCATGAACTGGATAGTTCTTCTCAGCAGCCTTGAGCTGCCGAGACTCAAACGCGATGACGCGTTCGCGCCCGTCGGCGTCCGCTTGTAGCAAAGCACTGCCGATGGCAAAGTCCGAGGCGTCACAGACGACGATGAACGGACGATCGGGGTCTGGCAACGCCAGTATCGGTGCCTGAAGCAGGCTATCCTTGATACAAGTGAACGCAGTCTCGTGCTCAGCACGCCATACCCATTCGGCATCCTTCTTAAGGAGATCCGACAGTGGCCGAGCCAACTCAGCGTAGTTCTCGCTGTACTTGTGCAAGTAGTTGGCCAAGCCCAGCCACTTACGCAAGTCCTTCTGGTTCAAGGGAACCGGCCAGTCCACAATGGCCTTGACCTTTGCTGGATCAGCACGAAGGCCATGCTTCCCAATGAAGCACCCTAGGAAAGGGATTTCTTCCGCGCCAAAGACGCACTTGTCCGCGTTGGCGTACAACTTGTTGGTGCGCATGCACTCGAGCACCGCTCTCACGTGTTCCACGTGTACCTCGACATCAGTCTTCCCGCGCTCAGCACGACTGTGGACGAACACATCGTCAAAGTACGTCTGTGCGAAGGCCCGTAGGGGCCTGAACAACTGCGTCACTAGACGATTGAACGTTGCAGGCGCATTCGACAGCCCTTGGGGCATGACGAGCCACTCCCAGAGCATACCGCTCGGGGTACTCACCGCTGTAAGCGGAATATCACTGGCTCGCATGAGCAGCTGATAGTAGCCATCGACTAAGTCGAGCGCACTGTACATGGTGCAACCCACCATGTTGTTCTGAAGAACATCCTTCCTAGGAATCGGCGTCTGCGCCGGAATCGTGGCAGCGTTGAGCTTGTTAAAAGCATGAACGATGCGCCACTTGCCATTCGGCTTTCTGACACAGAACGTTGGCGCGGAGTGCGGAGACTTGCTCTCGCGCACGAGACCCGCCGCGTGCTTAGCACGGAAGAAGGCGTCAATGACGTCGCATTGCTCTTTAGGAAGAGCCCACTGCCGGGTCACGCAGTATTTAATTCCGGGAACTAAGTCGATCTCGTGACGAACGCCTCGGTCAGGAGGTAGGCCACTCGGTGGTTCCTTTGAGACAACGTCTCCATACTCCTTCAGCAAGGAGTAGAAGGGATCCGAGGGATTCTTGAGGATCTCCGATCCACTCCTGGCGCTCAGCGCCTTCTTGACCTCGGCCAAGACGGACTCGTCAACGAGGGACGATGAGTTTAACTCCTCTTCAGGTCGAACGATGACCACCTCCGCGAGTTCGCCAGCCTTCAAGGCATCGCCAAAGTCGGCGAACGACATCTCCTCTAGCTCAAGGAGCTTGTCAACACTCGGCAGTCCGTCCAGCAGGACGCTGCCTTCGGCACTGCCGTCCACTCCATCAACCAGAGTGTATAGCTGCCCACAGCCCTCCCGTGTGTTGACACTTGACGTCACGGACGACTCAGACGCAGAGCGTCTCGCCCATAGGGCCTTACGACGTCGTCGCCTACCCGACGAACGTCCACTCGACGGAGTACGTGCCGCCGCACAGGTTATGGCCTTGCCCGGCCCAGTGTCAGTGACACTCTGCGATCCACTCGGTCGACGACCGATGCCGCTCAGCGGAGTACGTGCCGCTGCACAATCAATGACCGTAACAGGTCCAGTGTCAGAGACACTCAGCGATCGACTTGGTCCACGACCAGTATCACTCGACGGAGTACGTGCCGCCCCACAGTTCACGGCCTGGTAAGTCCGATGCCATCGGCATCCAGTGACGGTCCATGACCGGCGTCACTCGGCGGAGTACGTGCCGCCCCACAGGGGTTACGTGAGCTTCGCCCACACGTTGACTCACTGTCAACCAGCGCTACGCGCTCAACAGGACTGCGGTCCTCGCACTCGGTGCTGTTCACCAACTCGGACACACCGACTTCCAGCATCATAGCCGACTCGGCTCGATGCTCGCGCCAATAGCGCTTCTGCTTCCTAGCAGAGATGGGTTCATGACTCGCCAAAGCTCCACTAGGAGAGAAGTGCGTAGCACCTAAGGTCTTCGACCTCCAATCAATCCATGGCTCGTGGCGCTCCAGCCACGCCATGCCAAGGATGAGGTCGTACCTCAAATCCAGGTCCAGGACCAAGCAGCGTTCCACGCTATCGAAGTCCAAGAACTTCAGCCGCAGGTCCATGGGGACCTTGGCCACCGTGACACGGACGCCCGTCGCTAGACGGACTGTGACTGTGTCACCTCTTCGCGCTCGAAGCGCCTCAGCATATTTCTGACTACCTTCAACGGTGGAGCGTCTGACGTAGTTGCCAGACGCCCCCGAATCGATCAACACAATCCACGGCTTCTCAAAGCCCTTCACGTCCACCTGGACGACCAGCAAGCCCTGCTTGCTCACACGTTCCGTGTTCAAGAGCACGGAGCTCTTCGGGGCTGAGCCCCAGTGCCTCTCACGCACTGCAGAACTCAGTTCTTCCCCAGTAGACCGCCCCGCGTCTACTGGGAGCCGTCGTTTCCCTGGGCAGAACCCAAAGCGGGACCCGCGACAGGGTTGCGGCCATTCTGGCCGGCGCGCTCTTTGCGCAGAGGGCAGTTGGGCCTCAGGTGTGAGGGACTGCCGCATGTATAGCACCGGCGGGTGCTCATACGCTGCACTCAGCTCGTAGCTCGGCTACTTCATCTTCAGCACAGCTGAGGTCCATGGGCTCAGGTCCATCGGACCCTGTGCTGCTAGCACCGACCCTCGACAACTTAAAGTTGTGTTCGGCATTCAATGCCACGCTGACAGCATCTTCGAAGCTGTGGGGGTTCTGACGGAATGTCTCCGTCCTGGCTACGCCAGCTCGTAAGCCTTCCATGAAGACGGTCACGGCGACCACCTCAGGTAGAGGGTCGGCAGCCATGCCAGCAATGAGCGTGCGCAGCTCTTGGACATAGTCCACCAGATCCTTCTTGCCCTGGTGACAAGCAAGGAAGCGTGACCGCACGCGATACGCCTGGTTAGGCGGAGCAAACACTTGCGTGAGCTTGGCCTTTAGCTCGCCCCATGTGGGGAAGGCCGCTTCTGTGGTAGAGCGGATCTGCCAAAATCTCGTTGAGGCAGGTCTCGATCACCACTTGCGCCCAGACACCGACTAACGGAGGGGGTCCCCCGATGATCCGTGATCTAGCTGTGTGTAGTTTCACCTTGTGTACCCGTCGGTAGGCGGGTTACGCTCTTCCAGGTGACTTCTGAAGATGTCTTGGGACGAGAAGAATGTCTTGCGTGACGCAGGGGTTGAGGTGGCGTGGGAGTTCTTCACTCCACCTCGGGGTACTTGATCCCGGTCGTAGGCGAGTTCTCGAGCCTTGATCCGGGTGCCTGGTTCTTGATCCAGGTCTTCCAGTAGTCCAATGTTCGGGATTCAGTCCCTTCCTTTCCGTTGTTTTCCGCTTCCGATAGCGGGGGTCTTGAGGGGGCGAGATTCGACGGGATCGTTGGGCCAAACAACCAACTCCTTCCGATCCGATGTATGCACTTAAAGGACAGTTCACTAGATAGGGCAAAGCTGGCCAATATATTATCCAGGCTTAACCGCTATACTAGGTCACGTATCTTTACCTTCCTGACGCTTGTAGGGCCAATGTAGTTCCCGGTTCCAGGCGTAGCGAAGACACTTGAGTGGTTCAGGGCAAATTCGATTCTGTTTATGGTTATTCCTATGCCTACTAATCCCATCCTGATTTACTATCCTACGATCACATGACACTGGCTACATAGCTGATCCCTAGCTCGGCTCCCCTAACCCTGATCGTGAGCCGATTTCGTACTTAACCGAAGCTTGATCTCGTACTTAACCGAAGCTTGATCTCGCACTTGATCGGGACTTGATCGCCGCCTGATCCCGCTTGGTCGTCGTTCAGAGAATCCGGATCAGGCCATCAGAAGAGTCTGCGTCGTGCCTGGGGCTGAACTTGATCCGGAGCTGATCTCGTACTTAAACGGGAGAGGATCACTGCGTGACGCCGCCCGGGGAATCAGGATCATGTGGTTTGAAGACTCCAGGGCGCCGGGGTAACTCGTGAGCCAAGATCGTGCTTACTTGGGACCCCACCATTGCCGATCGCGCAAGGGCACCCTTGGTCTCCCCATTCTTCCTTCCGGTAGAACTCGGATCACCAACGAACACCGCCCCACCTGATCTTCCGCAGGTGTCCCTGCCGCCTGTTCCCTGGCGGGACCCATAGTGCCTTTGCCTGATTCGACTCAGATCTGGGGATCACAGGTCCCCCCCCCCCCCTGTCGCTTGTTCCGGCTCTCTTCGGGTTCGTGGCTGATATCGCCTCTCCGGGAAAAATTCTCGTTCGCTTCACCACACTTCCACCGACGTCCCAGACGTCAAGGCCCATTCTCGTGCTCGTCATTCGAGCTTAGAGATGGCAAACGCCACGCGTTGCCCCTCCAACTGGAGCATGGCGGCCCCCATGGCCATCTCGGGTCCACAAAAGGAGGTTCTCTCCCTCATTCCCGTGGAAGGTCTTCACGCTGAGCGTGACGGGCTTAGCTCTCGGAGCAGGGGTAACCCCTTTTACATTCCGCTGAATGTGCTCGACGAGAGCGTTTTCGTACGAGGCAAATGCCTCGAGGCGCGCGTTGACGGCCTCCGGCCCTTGGGACGCAAGGTGCGCCGTACCTTCCGGGCCCAGCAAGGAAGTAAGCTTGTTAAGCGTGTCCCGCTGACTCGGAGTCAAGTGAGCGTATGCTTCTGGCTCCATTCTCACAGAGAAACAGTCTTCAACTCAGGAGTTGGATTGACTACAAGTGCTACCAGATGCAGCGGGGCTGCGTAGGTGTGCACGGCACAGAGGAAGTTTAGTTGACTAGTAGAGTCCTGCTTGCAAGGCACTAGCCTTCGGTTCTATACAAGAACCAAGTAGTCCACTAAATACGGGACTCACAGAGTCAGTGTCCCTATAACAAAGGACTAACACTAACTATGTAAAATGCAAACTCAATTAAATTGACTTTTGTTGCCCTAATCCTAATCAAAATGTAGTGTGTGGCTCTGAGGCCATCTACGTATCTACTCGTGTGTCACACACCATTATGTACACACATAAATGTATCCACGTGTGTCACACACCAACGAGAAACATTCGTGTAACATCCCCGTTACACCTTCTCCATAAATCGGTCTTCTTTTCTTCATATACAAACATACATCGCTTCCACCCGCAGTAAACTGCGAGTCTTCTTCTTTTCGCACTGATAAGCGCCCTCACCAACGAAAAAATCCACCCCCTCGGCTACTCTTCTTCATGTGACTGCATCGCTTGGAATCGATTTCTCTTGCTCCGTTCTTGGAGAAATTCGCGCAGTAACGCGCCGCAGTTCAAATCTGCTTCATCTACCCAGGTAGGATCCTCGTACCCTTTCCAGAAAACTTGGAATTCTCGCCGGATCCGGCCATATCGAGTGGGTCGTCCCGTCCTGACATCCACGATCTGTTCAACCTCGAACTCGCCGTCTTCCAGATCCCGATCCCAGCTGTCTTCTGGTAATAAGGCTTCGTCAAAATCTAGACGATCCGTCTCGTCCACCGTCAACTGGATCTTCGGTCGATCCGGAAATGTCTTGACTGGCTTCAACTTGGAGATGTGCACCACCGGGAACAACTGGTAGTCAGTACCGGCGATCTCTAGGCGGGCCGCATACTCGTTCGTCATTTCCGCCACGCGGAACGGCCCATGCCACAGGTGAGCCAGTTTCTTGGCGTACCCTTCCTTGACTCTGTCTAAAAACAGCCACACTTGGGATCCGGCCTCGATGGGGTGTTGAGTCGCCGCCTCGTTTTGGCTGTCGGCACGATCCGAGATCGCCTGCTTCAGGCGGTCATTCACCTCAGCTCTGGCCAGTTGATAGTGTCGCTGGATCCGATACCTCCAACGTCGTGGATCTATATCCCGGCGTCCGGTAATCCCTACGGAGAGCGTTGCTTCCAGAGTCGTCTTGGGATCCCAACCATGTGCAAGGTAAAATGGCGTGTCGCCCCTGGTCCGATCTTGCGCAGTGTTCAAGGCGAAGGTTAGGCGTTCGGCATACTCGTCCCAATCTCTCTGATCGGGATCCTGAACATACATCTTGATTGCTCGAGTAATCGTCTGCACCATCCGTTCAGCCGTGCCGTTCGACTGTGGTCGATAAGCCATAGTGGCCCTCTGGCGCTGGCCCAGGATCCGGTTGAATGCACGAAAGAAGTCAGACATGAACCCGGGTTCTCGGTCGTGTCGGATCACCTGACTGGCGCCGAATCGACGAAACACGCAAATCTCATACGACTCCGCGATGGCCTGGGCCGTTCGTGAGTCATTCGCATTGACGATCACATAACCAGTAAAGAGATCCACCCATACCAGGAGTTCAGTGTTCCCGTTCTCGGATCTTGGTAGCGAGGGTATGTGATCCATAGCGATTACCTGAAACGGGTAGGTGGCTTGAATGTTGCCTGGTGACACACCCCGAATGGTGGGTCGCCCCTTGCCTGTTTCGCAATCCACGCATTCTCCAACGAACTGCTGTACAGATTTGAATAGCCCTCTCCAGTAGAAGTGATCCTTGATCCTCTGGTATGTACGGCCGATCCCTTGATGTCCTCCTTCTAAACTGCTGTGATAGTGATGCAACAGGTCTGCCTGGAGCGTTTCAGGTATGACCAGCCGTAACAACCCATCTCGATCCGCTTCAGCTCTTCTCGAGGGTGCGCAATAGAACAGCAGATCCTCCTCGTCCAACTCGAAATTATCCGCCAGCAGACGGCACGTCTTGGCTTCGTCTGCCGTCAGATCTGTCAGCTGTCCTTGTAGGAACGACTTCAGGTTGAAGATCTATGTCTCCTCGCTCTGAGCTTGTAGGATCCGGTCGATTCTCAGCCGTTGTACGGACTCCTCGTCGAGTACTCGGGGTCGCCCCTCTCTGGTTTGTCTTCGGGTGATCGCTGCACTGATCCGTGGCGTCGGATCCTCGGATCCCGAGGTCAGGATCTCATCCAACCGATTCAGAGTGACAAGATCCTCGCGATCCGCCCCTTGGTCGATTGTAGTCCCGCTTTCTCGTTGCAATGCTGCACTGGCCAAGCTGTCGGCGCTTGCGTTCCACGCTCGTTTTACATGTAGCAGGTCATGATCCGGTCATCCCCGAAGCTGCAGTAGCGCTCTTTGTCTCAGTAACGTCAGGGCTGGCGCCTTGCAGTCGATCTCGCCGCGCATCTGACGGATCACTAGATTCGAATCTTGCAGATAATGAGTCGTCCTTTGGTCAGATCCTCGAGTAACTCGAAACACAATAGAAGTCCGTTGTACTCCGCTTCGTTGACCGTCAGGTTCTCTGCATACCGAGACGCTGCCTTGACCACCTTCCATTCAGGCAACTTCCATACAATCGCACTGAAAGATCCTCCGCCACGTTTCACCCTGGCGGATCCGTCGAAACTAACCATCCACAATTCTTCCTCCGGCTCCACGGTCGGTACTGGCATCTGGATCGCTCGGCGTGGCTCCTTTCGTGGGGCGATATTCACCAAAGCTTGGTCTACCTCGGATCTCGGGGTGATACTGGCAGCGAGGGATCCGAGGATCTCGTCTTCCCCCTTAGTACACTTCGTGATCTCCAAGGTCCAAGGTGATAACAGCGCTGCCCATTGGCCTAGCCTTCCTTGTAGTCCGGTAGAGCGGAACAGCCATCCGAGGGTAGAGTGCCTGGTCAGGATCCGGATCCGTCGTCCAACCAACATGGAATACCCGAGATCCAGGATCCTTAGCAGGGCTACACTTCCTTCTCTACGATCCCATAGTTCACTTCGTTCGGCTTCAGGGATCTGCTAACGAACATCACCGGCATGTAGATTCCGTCGTGATCCTGCGTCAGGGAAGCTGAAATGGCCCATTCACTGGCGTAGACAATCACCACCGGTTGCTTGGCGGGATCGAAATGCCGAAGCGTAGGAGTCATAGCGATCTTCCTCTTCAAGGCCTCGAAGGCAGTTGAAGCACGGATCCACTTCTCATCTGGATCTCTCGGACTTGATGGATCCTTAGGATCCTTGATCACGGAGTCGGTTGGCTGCAGGGTCCTGCGGCTGGATCTCAACTCCGCGAAATCGACCTCCCTCAGTTCGTAGAGCACCGACGCGTAGACCGCCATATCTTCGATGAATCGAGCGTAGTAATTTAGGCTACCCAAGAAAGATTGCATAGCCCGCAGTGATCTCGGGAATGCAAGATTCACCAGCGCTTCTCGATCCTTCGGGTGTGCCTCTAGTCCCTCGCCAGACACTCTGTGTCCCAGGTAGTCAACCTTCTTCAGGCCCCCAAAACTCTTGGCCACGCTAATCGACAAGTTCCACTTGTCACAAGCTTCTAGCAGCAAACGCACTCGTTCACACAGGTGATCCCAGGATCCAGCGGTCACTAAGATGTCATCAATATACGATCTTCGTCCGAGTACGGACTGTTCACCGTTCGTCTCTGGGATCCCGTCTCGGAAAAGATCCAACATGGATCCGGATCCGGCCGTGGGCGGGATCCGTAGGAAACCATAAAGGGCATTGTCCAACAAACGCTGGTAGATCTGCGGGACATTCTTGAGACCAAACGGCATCCGGTTCCACTCAAACAGTCCAAACGGAGTGATAAATGCCGAGATGGCCCTTGCGCGATCCGTCATGGAGACAACCCAAAAACCACTAGCCATATCAAGAGAACAGTACCATAACACGGCGTCGAGATCTTCCAGTAGATCATTGATGAGAGGCATAGGATATACCATCAGCCTCGTCAAGCTATTCACCAGCCTGTAGTCGATGCAGAGCCTGATGTCAACACCATTCTTCTTGATGATCACGACAATTGGCGAGGCCCATGGCGACGTAGAGACTTGGATGATCTTCGCTTGCAACAATCCCTTGATTAGATCCGAGAGCTTCTCGCGATACTGCGGCGCCACCTTACGCACTCGCTGGGCAATTGGCTTCGCGTCTCCCACGTCAATATCGCAGATCGCGCCCGCCCTTCCCAATTAACAAGTGCTTGTATTTCCAGATCTCATTCGCCAATCGTTGGATCTCCTCAGGTGTGTTGGAGGCTGGATCCCCCACTTGGAGATCCTCGATCTTCACTTCGACCGTCGCCGTCACAACCTCTGGCAACACCGCCATTTCCTTCTCGAGATCCTCCGCGTAGGATCCGCCATTCTCGTGGACAAACACTCCATCGTCGACGTGATCTTCTGCGGTACTGGGATCCGGTCGAGTCTCAGAACGGGATCCGCTGCCCTGACGGCATGTTCTGACTGGGTAGCGGACCCAGGATCCGGCCGGGCACCAACCTCGAGATCCGGCTGGGACTCAGCCACGAGATCCGGTCGGGATCCAACCACGAGATCCTTGTCTGAGGCGAACTTGTGATCTCCATGTCCTGACGCTGGTGACGGATCCTCACTTGTCTCCACTCTGGGCGGATCACTGGCTGTTACATGGCTACCAGGATCCAGCTTTCTTGTGGCCGGATCCGGTCCACGAGCGGCACCTCCCTCGGCAGGTCTTCCGACTTCGCTTCCCGCTTCCAAACCGGATCCAACAGCAGGATCACCCTTCGGCGCACCACGTCCAGTTCTCGGATCGTCTTCTGGGGTCTTCGCCGCGTCCACGTACGTCGCCGTCCCTTGGTCCAGCTCTTCTTGTGCCGTCACGCCTTGATCCGGATCCCCTGGCGCCCCTGAGTCTTCCATCTTGCCTTGGCGCGCACCATCCTCTTCGTCTTGCGGAGACGCATCCGTAGCACCCTTGGTACACGCGTAGATCGCCCTGGGTGCCTTGCAATCGGCGGCGCCCTTCCTGCGGGCCGTCTCCGCCGCTCGCTCGCATTTGGGTGAACATGAGGAGCTCAGATCCCCATTAAGTGCGGAATCAGACGACCGTTCAGGCCTGCCCCGTCCTTGACCCCTGTCGCATACGCGACACCGATCTTCAAGCTGTGTCAGGTGAGGATCCGACTTTGCTTGTAGGCGTCGGTGGGGGGCGTGGGGTACCTCATTGGAAAGGTCTTGAGCAGGCGCGTATAATGGGCGCTCTCCGAGCTCCGGGGCATTCCTGTGAGCTTCAGGGCACTCCGAAAGCTTGGATCCGACTGCGCCATCTGAGTGATGGTCACCTGTCTCATGATTACGGGGCGACCCTTCGACATCATTGTCCCGGCTCTGCGCAGAGACAGGGCAGCCCTCCGGATCTTCAAGGAGGCGCGTCGAGATGGGCCCTTCGGCTTCTAGGGCTCCGTTTGAGGCATGCGATGGCTCGTTAGACGCGCCTCGCCTCGCGCTGCATGTCCATACCAACCTCGGCAGCGGGGTATTCATATTCGCCCCAGGGCGCCCCAAAACGTCATCTCCGACTGATTTGTCGGAGTGATGGTCGTCGCCCGTCGCATGGACATGCTGCCGATCCTCAACGGTGGCGTCCAGTCTCTGGCCAGAGACAATACACGTTGCCGGATCTTCAATTAGACAAGCTGAAGAGGATCCGGAGGATCCTTGAGCCTGTGGATCCCGGATCCGGGCGTGTGAGGACGCCCCTCGATCCGATGAGCCTGGCGCAGCATCCTTTGCGGCCTCTGGCCCAAATCGGACACGGCCCCGAGCGTCTCGATGAAGTGTTCGACGTGCTCGCGGCGAGCTTTGGCATCTCCATCCTTGATCATCACTCTCGCACGAAGACCTGCTACGTTCAACCGGTACAGGTATTCCAGTGGCGACTCATCGGATCTCTTGCGAGCGTGGTAGTATTGCCACGCCACCGAGACTCCGAGGCCGCAGTACTGCGTCTGGAAGGCTTTCAGCAGATCACTCCACTTCAGCCTTGTGGATCGACTGAGTTGTCTGTACCAGTTTCGCGCTGGACCAGTGAGGAGATCTCCGAAGGTAAGGCACTTTTCTTCGTCCGATGCTTGATCTCTCGTGAAGGCTGACTTGACTTTACTAATCCATGATCTTGCTCGTTCCTCGTCGTGATCCTTGCCCGTGAACTCGCAGAGATTCGGATCCGTTGAATCGTGCTGGATCCTGCCGTAACGGATGCAGCGGTGGTCGTCGCCGTACGCCGGGGAGCTAATCCGTCAAGGTCGTCAGGGTCATACTCCCAGTTCTCGGGGTGTGATCCTACTGACTCCATCTCGACGTCCCGGTATACAGGATCCGAAGCGCGCGTCGTGGCTCTTGGGACCGTAGTCATCTGCCGCTCCTTCAAGAACTTGTCCATGGCTGATTGGAAGTATGCTTGCAGTCCCTTGGTGGATGTATGCGGCTGGTCCACGTCACGGGGTCGATCCGGCACCGGGATGTCCAGCGATCGAGTCGGCTTGGCATCCAGGATGTCAGTCGACATACGGGATGTCAGCATGGCAGCACCTGTGGGACCGAGCGCCATACGTCGGGGTTCCGACGAGCTGTCGGATCCTGCTTCGGACTCCGCCGAGGCGTATCGCGAGGATCCTGTCTGGTACTCTGGGGACTGCGCTAGCTTGGACATCGGATCTCGGATCACTCGTCGCTCACCGACGAGGGGCTTCAGTCGGCTGAAGAGCGAGGCCGCTGCGATACGGATCCTGTCGTGATCCAAGCGGAAGAGGGTATCTCCGTCGAAAGCACCCGCAGCAAAACCAGCTTCCTCGAGCAGGCGTAGGAGATCCAAAGCGCTGTCCAAACTGTTCGTGGACTGAGCCGGTGCCGTGATCGGGCCGGTGAGGGATCCAAGCAACTGGGGTTGTAGGATCCTCATCACAGGGTCTTCCCGGAGGAAGTCCTCGAGCGCGATCCGGCGATACGAAGCCTCCAGCTGGGTCGACGACCACTCTGATTTCACTACCGGCTTCTCGTCGACATCAGATCCTGGTGCCCTCAGCTTCTTCCGCGCAGTCTTCGTCTTCTTCTTCGACGTTTTACCACCTGAGGGCTGCGCGGTGGTGGTGGTGGTGGATGAAGATCCAACAGCTTTCGCTGATGAATCCCCACCCGGCGGATCAGAACTCGCGTTCCGATCCGCGGGGGTCCCCGAAGGGACCTGGGGAGGAGGGGGAGGTTTTTCTTCCGAGTCTGTTGCCAGACTCGCCTCCTTCCTGTCGGCAGAGCTCCTCCCAGGGCTCCGCCGATCCGTGGATCTAGCGTTCAGCGGTGCTGACGGCGATCCAACGACCGTCGGCACTTCTTCTCCCGGTTCTTCCTTCACTTGTACAGTCTCTTCGGACTCACGGTGATATCCGCCGTCCCCAAAAGATCCGGGCACGCGCACCATTGTGGTGTAGTGGATCCGCTGGAATGAGCAGGGATCCAACGTTCACACACGGCGCCCAGACACTGACTAACGGAGGGGGTACTCCGATAACCGTGGGGGTTGCTGAGGCTCACCTTGTGTACCCGTCAGTGGGCGGGATCTGCTCTCTCAGGAACGGGAGAGTGTACACAGGCGTGAGGGCTTGAACGTCCTTGGCGGGGACTTGGGAGGTTGGACTTGCGTGGGTATTCCTGCACACAGGTCCTGGTTGGGGGGATCTTGGTCTTGGACTCGAAGATCTTGTGGATCCTTGGATCCGGGGTTGCCTTGGTGGGTGTGGGGTCCCTTTCCTTTCCTTTACTGTCTTGCTTGCCGCCTCCTGTAGCGGTTGGTCTTGAGGGTGTGGAGATATCGAAGGATCCTACGGTTAAGCAATCAACACCGTTGGATCCGGGGTCTTCACTAGCGTAAGGTAAGCCGGCCAAATCGGGGATCCGGTCTTAGCTGTAGCTAGGTGTGCGAAGACATTTGCAGGAAGACTAAGGGGAGGCCAATACACTATCCTCTTCCCTTGTCTTGATCCTGAGGAAATCCACTTGCGCACTAGAAGGTAAATTCGACTCTCTGATTTATGGTTATCCAGCTTCTCATCCTGTACCCTATCTTTCCCATCGCAAATCTCTATCTTGGATCATGCTGGCTCTCCTCCAACTGCTCCACCATGTCGATGCCTTGGATCTTGAGGATCCGAGTTTGGATCCGAGGATCTTGGACCTGGATCTCGGGATCTTGGATCTTGGGGATCTGGCATCTGGATCCGAGGATCTTGGATCTGGATCTCGGGATCTTGGGGATCCGGCACCTGGATCCGAGGATCTTGGATCTCTGGATCTCGGGATCTTGGGGATCCGGCACCTGGATCCGAGGATCTTGGATCTCTGGATCTTGGATCTTGGGGATCTGGCATCTGGATCCGAGGACCTTGGATCTGGATCTCGGGATCTTGGATCTTGGGGATCCGGCATCAGGATCCGAGGACCTTGGATCTGGATCTCGATGTCTGGATCCGAGGATCTTGGGTCTGAAGGATCCGCACTTAGGACCGCTAGATCCGCACTTAGGACTGTGGGATCCGAACTTAGGTCAGCCAGACCAAGTGGATCCTAACTTAGGGTCCGCCCTAGAGTAGGTACCCAGTTCCAGGGACCTGTCCTTATCGTAACACCACTGTCGCACGTCACCCATCATCGTGGTCGCTCTGCGTCCTGTCCGACTTGATTTGAATCCACTTCACCACACGTACGTGTCCGTACGGCGCATGCTTCAAGTATGGCTGCTGCATTCATCTTCTATATGCATTGGAGACTGTGGGGGGGGGATATGTCGGGACGGGAAACGCTTGTCTACCGCGGTCCCAACAAACGCAAGCGCGCGCAGAAGCCTCTGCAGCCGTCTGGCCGTCCGCGTCTAAATGGGCCTGCACTTTCAATTGTGTGAAGATGCATCTGTAAGGGTTAAAAAAACAATATCATGTTAGCTCATTACAATACTGCCATCGCCTTTTAATAATCTACACTACCTCCAGCCTTGACCTAAAGTCCGTCGAGCATCCCCTCGAGCAGCACCAGTATTGCGATGCATGCTAACGCGTCCATTCCTAGTACAGCATCGCCATCAGCTGCCTCCTACATACGCAGTAGCCATCACCTGGTGGACATTCACGCGATAGTAAGCAGCAAACTGGCGTGCTCATGTCTACGGATAGTCAGCAGTCACCAGCCCGAGCGCATCGTTCACAGGTATTGTTACAGCCAAGCATGCCCACACTCGCACCGTCGTTATCATTCAGTCATGGGTAGATCTGTTAGAGCGCTTCATTTGTCATTCAGTGCGGCCACCAGCCTGGTGCCGGTGGCCAGTGGCTGGGCAGCCACTGGCCCCCATTGGGAGGGGGGATGAATTCTGAATGAAGGTCAGCCGTGACCATACACGCCTGTGTAAATCGATAGTAGCTTTTAGCAGTGATTGTTGACTTGTCTATGCTATCGGTGCTGGTTGAGTATTCTGCAGTGTTTTGTGCCAATTCTACAAGTGTTTATGTTATTTCCTCAAAATTTAGGCCCAAAAATTACCGCCAATGTTGGCAGACATAGCCTTCCACGTGTCATCCCCTCCGGGGACGTTCCTCCTCCTCTCCTTTCATATATGCCAGAACGCAGTTTGTGGAGACATTATACTTACTTCCTCATGTCAAGAAGGACGATTTATAAGGAAGTCCGTGCGGAAATAGATGACCATTTGATTTTTTGGGCAACGCTCTGCCTCGTTATTTTTTCTGATTACTTCTCTGTCAGGCCAATTTAAACGAATTGTGGTTTTTGGAGGCTTCGATTGTCATTTTTCGTAGATATCTCGAAAGCTGTACCTTAAACGAAAGAACAGAACGTAGCGGACTTCTTTGTATTTTTTACTTTCATTTAACAGCAGTTTGTTGCCGAATAACGGGCATCTTCATGCCACATCTCCGTAGTCAGCAGAGTCCTTTCAATTGGTAACTCGGCTAGAAAATTAGTGATATTAAACAAAAAAAATGCTGCAGCTTCGTCGACGCTTAGCGCATATAGCACTGACATTAGCTCATTCTATGAAAACAATCCAGCGAGCGTAGAATTTAGCTGACTTAAAACAAGGTTTTACTACTTCGTTTTCGTCCGTTTTACCTAAACGCTGACCCTTTTTACCGATATCCAGACGCGCCAGAACATTAACCTATTTTTAAGACTAAATTTTATTGTTGTTTGCTGTGTCACGCGCTTAGACCAGCATGATACGTTCACACAGAGAGTAGTTCGCGAGGTAGAGACTGACTGTGGCAGCACGCGTGTGCGGGGATGTCATGTGCCGATGGAGTCCTTGGCATTCTTTTCCGCCGCGACGGAGTCAGCGAAATGGGCCGAGGGTAGCCAGAATTGCTGGCTGCTGGTAGTCATTTTTAGCTGTTAGGTATTTTTAACCAATAAAATCAAAAGTACCAGCTCTGTAAAGCGCACACCAGAATCGTATAAATTGGCCGGACAGAGAAGTATTATATTGTGCGAAGGGCTGCCAGCTAGACGATCTGGAGTTGACAGTCAGCTGAGATGCAGCAGCACAGGAAGAAGGTGCAGGCGTTCATGTTCGCGCGCACTACAGATTCAAAAATGGGATCTAAGACATCACTACTTTCTGTAGGGGCACTATAGAGCGGCTTCGGGTGCTGCGAACACATTGCTTGCTGCAATGGAAAGCGTGGAGGCGTTTGCGTTGGCGAGAGTTGTTGCATCACAAGGCAATGATATTGGCAGACTATCCGTTCGCGACAGCTTATACTTGTGCAAATGTCTGAGCCGATAATCGTTGCCCCCTTTATCAGTTCATAATCTGCTCCATGACGCTCTGCAGCGTCAAAAACGTCTTGTTCAGCTCGTAGCTGCTGTTGTAACGGGGTTACACGTACAAGTGGTTGTACCACTGGTAACTGTAACAGTTAGGATAACTCGTTAGAGGTTGGAAATGGGCCTTAGACCTTGGTGTGCTGTACACACCAATGGATACAGTGGGCGAATCACGTATATGGATGGTTCGTGTGCATTTGCTATATTATTGGTAGAAAGTAACGGATTTCTACCAATCACTGCAGCAGAGTTATGCCAACCACACGTTGACAGATCCTTTAGAAATAGATAACAAACAGTTTTAGGAGGTCCATAATTGGCTTATGCCAAATTCAATAACAGTTGCCTCTCATTTTACGGTATTTTGCAGTTTAATTTAGTTATATTTGATTTTAATTATACTATTTTAAAATAAGTATACTTAAATTAAGTCTATTCTAATTGCACGCTTTCTCATACACGTAAGCGCACGTGTACGCCATCTAATAGGTCTAGGGTCAGACCCATTACACCTGGTAGCACTTTTGTAGTCCGTTCCCACGACGTAGCTGCTGTTTGGTTTTCGTATGAAGTCATACGAACGCGGGGTGAGGATACTTCCCCAATGGGATGAGGCATCCACTGGGACCCTCATACTGTCCCGTGACGCGCACGGACTGTGCCCACCTGTCAGCTCCAGAGTGGGAAGCTCTCCAAAGACTTTCACAAGTCATTGGAGAGGCGGCGGTAGCGACAATGCTTGAGTACGCTATCGCCGACAAAGCGACATGGTGTTGCTCGTGGGGTACATTGTTAAAGGAGCGACGAGCGATGTTGCTGCCTCCAGTGGCTTTTCCCCAAAGCCACGCGTGGAGTCGTTCGAAACTCCACGTGAGTACCTACACGGGGAAGGCGAGCAGACCCTCCTTCGGTGGCTTGTCAAACTGACACAGCCGTTGCGGCTCGACGTATCGTCGAGTCGATGTCGAAGGTCGCGTTCGCCATGTCATGTCTTGGCGGACGTGCGAGGAGTCGGGCCCTATGGGCACCGACTCTCGGATCCCTACGTGCTTCAGCACGTACGAGGAGTTCAGGAGGAGACTCAAAGTTACTTTGTTGAGCTCCCTCCGAAGAACGAGTTGCAGGTCGAGAGCGGAGTTTCTCGATCTGCAGCGGGCAAGGTAGTGATCGGCACACCTTTTCGCCCAGCGTGCTCGATACTTGGTATCGAACATCAGTGGCCAACCCGATGGACGCAGGCGACCAAGGTCGTCACGTTCATGAAGGGACTAAGGGATGGTCCCGTCAACACATATCTCTTCCCGAGAGTACTCCGAATACCCCTCGAGGAGGCGATCAGCCTTGCGATCGCAAGTGGAGTTTCAGCCGGCGCCAAGCTAAACTCCATGCGAAGACGGGAGGTCCGGGAACCTATCGGACCTCTCGGAGTGCTACGACTGCTGGCCAACAGCGGCGTAAGAACGTCAAGGTTCGATGTTACCCTGTATGTGGTAACATCGGTCAGCTATGCACGCAAGTGCACAGCGGGCGGGCGTTCAAAAAACGCCAAGAGGACCAGTAGGCGCGGGGCGTCCCTGCTAGTGATGCAGTCTCGCGTGTTAGAACTGCGGACGCGCCACGTTGAGGCTGCTGCCCCCAGCGAGAAGGTTTCTCGCTGCGAGATGCAAGATGACAAGCCAGGCCTTGTCATCCTGAACGTGATGTCGAAGAGAGTGAACTCTCTTCGTGCCCTAGTGGACTCGGGCGCGTCGAACAACTTTGTTCGACAGAGAAGTCTTCGAAGGCTCGACTTCGAAGCGACCGACACGCCTCGCGGTGTGTTGGAGGTGCGGTTGGCAACCGGTGCCACCGTAAGGAGTGAGAAGCGCGTGGTCCGTGTGTGCTTCTCTTACAAACGAAGGACGTTTGTAGAAGACCTTATCGTCTTGGATCTAGACGATAAGTTCGACTTGGTATTAGGCATGCCGTGGCTTGCTCGGCATGACCCGGTGATCAACTGGGAGAAGCGTACGCTCGTACGCTTCAACAACACATGCGCGACAGAGAGCGATGGCCCTGTCAGTGCTGCACATGCACCGGCCGGTGCATGTGAATCCCCAGTTGAGGCAGCAGCGGCCGCCGCTGCCTCCGATCGCTGCCGGCGACCATCAACGACTCCGAGAGTCGTTGGGAGAAAATGTGTGTCGACTCAGAAATCTGAGCCGAAGGGTCGCGGGCACATGAGTGATGGTCAGGTGAATGTGAATCACCTGACGCGGAAAC
Organism: Phytophthora meadii; assembly: GCA_032432875.1. Lineage (NCBI taxonomy): Eukaryota > Oomycota > Peronosporomycetes > Peronosporales > Peronosporaceae > Phytophthora > Phytophthora meadii. Next base: position 366,718 of record JAUMGV010000057.1, on the reverse strand, counting down.
ATCTGAATGATGTTTGTCACATGAGTGATGGTCAGGTGAATGCGATTCACCTGAGAGAAGGTAAAATACTGGTATTACCGGTATCCTTGGAGGTACTTCAAGCCCCCAAGGGTCGCGCCGACGACGTCGCGTCAACTCCAGGAGTTGACGAAATAAATAAAATTCGGGGAACCGAAAGGCGTGGTCAGCTCTGGCAGCTGACACCACTGGCGCGTCGCTGCTAGTTCTGGGAACTAGCGATCGTGCATCAGCTCCGGGAGCTGATGATGCGTGTACAGGCGAACATTCGCTGCTAGTTCCGGGAACTAGCGATCGTGCGTCAGCCCTGGGAGCTGACGATATGTGTACATGCGAACACTCGCTAGCACAGGAAGCTAGCGAGAGCACGTCGACTCCGGGAGTCGGCGATGCGGTTGCTTCATCCGCTCCGGGAGCGGATGGAGGCGCAGCGGTTCAGGGAACCGACTGCGCGGCAGGAGGTGCTGACGGTTACAAACGACAGCAGCAATCAAAGCGACGGATGGCGCCAAAAGAAGTGGTATAAGAATACCCAGCACCCGAACAACCTGCGTGCTCACGTGCAGCAGCGCTGCACGCGATGAGCGGCACACAAGCAGTGCTTGAATGTGCGAGTCAGCGGAAGGAATCCGCTGACGATTGCGATAAAGTCCCGTCCAAGGTGGGATGCCTTGGACGTGGAGCGCCTGGAGCTGAGCTCCATGGTAGACCTTCGCGGCGCAAGCTCAGGGAGCTTTGCGAGTCCCAGTCCGTGACTGTGGAGGGTGTATCTGCAGGGCAGACACCGAGTGTCGAGACGTTGAATGGCTTGGCACGTACTGGTACTGGGTTACAGTACCAGAGGATGCGGTTGGAGAATCCGCCGACGTGTGCGTCGGCGTTGACCGCACTTCCAACGATGAGTTGGAAGCGCTTCGCGCGGGACTTGTACGATGGACGCATCGAACAAATTTGCATTCTCTCGGATGCGGAAGCTGAGGAGCTGAAGCAGCTCGTCGTCGATGGCATCACTGAGGGCGATGACTCCCTCAGTGCGAAGACTAAGAAGCAGCGCTTCAAAGAGCAGAGTTGGGACTCGTTGAGGTCGAGTCCCTACTACGAAGTTCTGCGGGGGTACAAGGATGTACTCCCGGACGAGATTCCTTCGGATCTTCCGAAGGACAAGGGCGTACAGCACGAGATTGATCTCGTGCCGGGCACGAAGTACTGTGTTACACGGCAGTGGCCACTGCCGCGTGAACAAGTTCAAGCGATCGACGACTTCTTTGAAAGTCGTCGCCTTGCAGGTCAAGTGCGGGAATCAAAGTCCCCGCACAGTGCCCCAACGTTCTGTGTTAAGAAACCACAGGGCGGCTGGCGCATCGTTCATGCGTATAACAAGTTGAACGATGCGACGATACCGGCGCAGACGCCGATACCGCGAAAAGATGTTATCATCGATTCGATGGCCTTGAGCACTATCTTCAGTGCTCTTGATCTGCGTGATGGATTCTATCAAATCCTCATGTGTGAGAGGGACATCCCTCTCACAGCGGTAAGCACTCCAAGCGGTATGCTTCGGGAGTGGCTCGTAATGCCACAGGGGCTTAAGAACGCCCCTGCAACGTTCAATAGATGCGTGACACATCTATTGCGCTCGGTGCGTGACTTCGCACCGAGTTACTTCGACGACGTGTTCGTCCACAGCCGGGCTGTGAACGGGAAGACGGACATTGAGATGCACAAGGTGCATCTCCGGAAGCTGCTAGAGCTTATGAGGAAACATAAGCTCTATGCGAACCTGAAGAAGTGTATCTTCGGGGCGAGCGAGATACCCGTGCTGGGGTGTCTCGTGGGGAAAGACGGCGTGCGCCCTGGCCGAGAGAAGGTCAGAGTGATCAATGAATGGCCCACGCCATCCAATGTGAAGGAACTGAGGCAGTTCCTTGGGCTTGCCACGTACTTGTGCAAGTACGTGGAGAACTACGCGGGCAAGATTCGCCCGTTGTCACAGCTTCTTAAGAAAGAAGCTGAGTGGATTTGGACGACCGAGTGCGAGGATGCATTCGGTGCAGTCAAGCAGAGCTTGACTGAAGCGCCGATCTTGGCCGTGGCGGACCAAGATCGTCCATTCCACGTAGTGTGCGATGCATCCGACTTTGCAATCGGATGTGCATTGATGCAACACGATCACGAAGGGCGTGATCGTGTGGTCTACTATCAATCGCGTCAGCTGAAGCCAGCTGAGCGTAACTATCCCGTACATGACAAGGAACTCTTTGCCATGAAGTATGCACTCGCAAAGGTCCGAGTGTATCTACTTGGGAGTAGACCGTTCGTGGTCTATACAGACCACGCATCATTGCGTACGGCGATTAAGTCGCCGCACATCTCGCAACGTATGGCGAGATGGTTGTCCTTCTTCGCGGAGTACAACTTCCGGGTGGAGTACAAACCCGGAAGACTCAATGTAGTGGCCGACGCGTTATCGCGTCGACCTGACTATGCGGAGACAGTCGACGCCAACGCTGTTGGCGTCGTGAGGGCAAGTGTGCCGTCGTCAACGTTGATTGACGACGTGAAGAACGCGTATGCAAGGGATGCAGACGCGAAGGGGCTGCTGGAGTTCCTCGCAGCACCTTCCGACGTGGCACGTCGGAAGCTAACCCCTCATCTTCGAGCTCGTGTACACCGCTATCGTGTACACGAAGGCCTACTGTTGTACAGTGCAGTAGACGACAATGCGGATCGCATTGTCGTTCCGAATGATCATGACCTCCGGTTGAGGATCATGTTCGAGTATCACGATTCCCCCACGGCAGGGCATCCGGGTCGTGAGAAGACATACACTCTTCTCATGCGTGACTTCTACTGGCACCACCAGTACAAGTGGGTGCGCAAGTGCGTACGTGCTTGCGAGGTTTGTCAACGCGTGAAGCCTGCGCAGTTCTCGCAGGCTCCTCTTCAATCACTACCGACTCCGTCGGAGTGTTGGCAGTCCATGTCCATGGACTTTGTCTTCGGTCTTCCGCCTGACAGCAAGCGGAGGGCGGGCATCGTTGTCTTTGTGGACCGATTCAGCAAGATGGTTCATCTTGCTGCCGTCCCGGCTACTGTTACAGCCGCGCAGACTGCGCGACTGTTTGTAGACATGGTGTTCAAACACCATGGCATGCCGCTCGACATTGTGTCGGACCGTGATCCACGCTTCACAGCGCGGTTCTGGCAAGAAGTGTTTACACTTCTTGGTTCACAATTGTCAATGTCGACTGCGGATCATTCGCAGACGGACGGACAGACCGAACGTGTCCATCAACAACTCGGTGCATGCCTCGACAGGGCATACACCGTTCTACGTGAACGCCATGAGGCATCCACGATTGCCGAGCATGCTCGGCGGGGTAGTTTCCTCCTTAAGTGGGGGAGGATCTACGGCTGCGTCCGAACAACCGCAGAATGCAACTGATAGCAGCACACTATCAGCTGCGGTGACGCGTGCGACGTCTCGTTCGAGCAGAAACGAGAGCGCGATGTCTGTGCCGGGCACAGACATGACAGATGATAGCGAGCAGGCAGGGCCTGCTGCTGACAAGGGCGACAAGCTGAAAGGATTCAGCTCGGGTGCGCTAGACTTTGTCCAGCGAAAACATCATACGGTTTGTCCAGGATGCTATCGCAGCTTCTGTCGATCGACAGAAGCTGAACGCTGATAATGTTGGTAGGGGCAACGTTAATCAATTTAAAATTGGTTCATTAGTTTTGTTAGCTACACAAAAGCTGCCTAAACATGCAGTGTCTGACTTTGGAGCAAGCAAGCTTGCTCCAAGATTCATTGGGCCGTTCAAAGTACTTGAACGGCACGGCAACGCGTACCGGATGGACATACCGTCCAGCATGAGGCTCCACCCGACCTTCTACGTCGGGCGGTTGAAGCCGTACGTGCAGCACGGACTACCTAGGGTTGGTAGTCCGACTGAAGAGTGCGAGAGGCCTGGAAGGCCTTCTCGAGACCGTCGACACGGTCGATCAACCGGTTCACTCTCGTCCCAAGACCGGACGAGAGGTTCAAGGCAGACTGAGCTGCCTCGCAGACCTCAGCACGGAGGACACGAACCTCCTGCTTCAGAGCAGCTATCTCAGCGCTCTGTGTCTGCTCCAGCGCAGCAACTCGATCGTGCAGGGCACGATTGTCAAGGCCATAACGTTGACCATGCGGAGGGAGTGTTCCCACCCCCTCCGCCGCCGTTGCGCGACGCGCGTGGAGCGTTCCGCTGGATTGTTGAGCGGATAGTGGCTCATAAGAGAACGAACTCTCAAGGGGTTCGTTTTCGTATTCGTTGGAGAGGATTTCCTCCCCATCGAGATACATGGGAGCCGCGGAACGTCCTGATGGAGGACGTTCCGGAAATGGTGAGGGCGTACGAAGCCCACCATAACTTGCAGGGGTAAGCCCTGCACGAGGAGTGCTGCGGTCAGCCACAGCACTCGGAGCTTCGCGTGGCACAATACGACCACGGAGCTCCTTGATGTGATCGGGTACACGGACGACCGTGTACCCCAGGAGATCACTTTCGGTAAGGCGTGTTGCCAAGGGTGGGCAACACGGACAGGGTGTGCCAAAGGGAACGGCACATGGGATCCCCGCTTCCATGGACTGATCATGGAGGCGTTCACACTTACCACGTGTAGTGTAAGTGTAGTAGCGATCGCGAGCCGCACCAACGCGCTCGCGATATGCCTTCGGGTCTTTGTTGAAGTTTTCAACAAAGGCGTTCCACGACTGACAAAGTGCCTGCCACTCGGGCACTTTGCTCTTGCGCGAAGTCTTCTTCGCTGCATAGTATCGGAGCTCATGGAAGAGCCCGATATAGTAGTCGCGTCTTTGAGTCTCGGACTCAAAGACAACCTTAGCGGCGACATCGTCGTCGTTGATACTGTTGCATGAGTACAACAGTATCGGGTTCGGTGGTAAACTAGCACCGGACCACTCATGGATCTGTGCCTCAGTAGGCATCCATGGTGCACGCACTGGCGGATCAGTGCGCGGTGCAGTGAGCGCCCTCGACATGGGGGACGCTTCGTCATCACTGCGCGGACGCTTCGAGCTTGAAGCGTCCGAGACCTCAACACGAGGTCGTTGAGACCCCACGGGTGGGTTGGACGTGTCTTCAGACGAAGACACGGGAGCGGGAGGCTTGTCATCAAGCTCTCCCTCCTCGACATCGTCGTCGTAGTAGTCGACGATGTCTTCGTAGTCCTCTCCAAAGAGTTCTTTGAGAGGAACAGCAGGATTCTTAATCTCTGCTACTTCTTCTTCTTCCCGTGCTTCTCCTTGTGGAGAGCATGGTAGTCGGTGACAGAGAGCTTCTCTGTCGGACCACTGGAAGCAGCAGTGCTAGTAGGCACTGCTGAGGTTGTTGTACCTGCTGCAGAAGCAGCAGGAGAGGCTTGCGCATCCGCAGAAGCGGACGGAGACGTGGGCGTTGGCGAGTCCATTGCGAAATGAACTCGGATTTCTCTTGGGAACTTGACGATCTTGTCAAGTTCTGTTGATTGACGTATCGAGACCGATACGTCGAATCTTAACAGGGGGATGGTGTAACGGGGTTACACGTACAAGTGGTTGTACCACTTGTAACTCTAACAGTTAGGATAACTGTTAGAGGTTGGAAATGGGCCTCAGACCTTGGTGTGCTGTACACACCAATGGATACATGGGCGAATCACATTATTGGATGGTTCGTGTGCATTTGTGCATATTATTGGTAGAAAGTAACGGATTTCTACCAATCACTGAGCAGAGTTTATGCCAACCACACGTTGACAGATCCTTTAGAAATAGATAACAAACAGTTTTAGGAGGTCCATAATTGGCTTATGCCAAATTCAATAACAGTTCTCATTTTACGGTATTTGCAGTATTAGTTATATTTGATTTAATTATACTTATTTAAATAAGTATACTTAAATTAAGTCTATTCTAATTGCACGCTTCCTCATACACGTAAGCGCACGTGTACGCCATCTAATAGGTCTAGGTAGACCCTAACAGCTGTTGTTTTCTGGAGGGTGTTTTTAACTTCATTTGTGACGGGGGTCACACAGCACTTCACACAGAGGAAGGCTTGGAATATACAAACTCCTAGTGACAGTTCACTCCGTCCCCAAGCTTTGGGGACACTAACTAAAGTTAGGTAGATTTAAGACTGAAGATACTTATTAGCTTGGCCTGCAATACAAACTAAAAGATATCTATAGTGAAACCTATATAGAAGGCTGCGGAGCCACCCGCCACGTGTCACTATTATGTGTGACACACCAAATGTATCCACTTCGGAAGAGTGACTTTAGTCACTCTTCAATGTAACCCCGTTACACTCCGGGTCCACGAAGCCGCTTGTCCCCGAGGAGTGGGTTCACTACTCCAAGACGTTCGCCTGTACGCACGCAGGGAAGTACTAGCCGCGTGGTCAAGGCAAGAGAAAGCGGCACGAGTCGAGAGCTCTCGAGCGCGACGTGCAGGTATGTGTGGAGCTCAGATGGGTCCAGTTGGGTTTGATTGGGCTCTGTTGGGCTCGAACGATACACAGTGGTGTCCTTATATAAGCTCATGTACAATTTGTATTGTTTTCTAGACCAATGCATGCGTGCAAGTGGCTCGGCCACCTCGACAAGAAGACTCTGCAGCAGGCGCTACCGCTACTTGCGCATGTGCATGAAGGAAGAAAGAAGGAACAGTAGCAGTAGGTAATTGGCCGTGAGAAGCAGCAGCTAAGACGTTGCATCGAACTACGTTTGTTGTAAGCTTGATAATGTCTTTAGAAATCGAAAGAGAAGCCCAGCTCCCGCGTTTTGGCCTCCAGAGATGATGCCACTCAAACAACTCCGACTCTTTGGTATCTTCCAGATATGTATATTGTATAATTTTTGCACCGGCTCTTTCGACTTGGGTGCAGCAGTGGGCACGATTGGGTGCAGGTGGGTGCTGGTTGGGCGTCGTAAATCTGTCCTGTCCCATGTGCACGAGGTGGGTGCAGCAACGAGTGCAATATCTTATACTAGTACACTCAGCGACAAAACCTTTGGGACAGTGACATTTTGGACCATAACTTAGCTTCTAGGACGAGTTAGACGATGCTATTTAGATATGTTTGCGCTGATAGATAAAGTAATACGGAGTTTGTGACGCTGACCTAGGTTTTGCAGAACTACGATAGGCTAGCATACAAGGAACCGCAGACAGCACCGCGACAAAACTTTGGGACAAACTTTTGACTTAGTTTCACTATGGGCCTAATATGGGATTGCGTCCCCTTTCTTGATCCCGACGTTGAAGCATCTTGCTAGCATGCTCTCCATAAGATAAAGCAGCTCCTTCATCGTTACTGATTCCCACGCCGACATCACTGCAGCAGTAAGCTCAGGCACAGAGCTGTACGGCTTGCCGTGGGTGAAGACCTTTCGCGCCAAAATTGACCAAACATTTTCAATGGGATTGAGGTCGGAGCGAGCGGGACAGTCTAGTAGCCGCATCCCGATCTCTTTGAAAAACGACTTAGTTTCATCCGACGCATGAATAGAGGCGTTGTCCTGCATGAAGACGAAGTCAGTACCGTAATTGCGGTGCGCAAACGGGAGTAGATGCTCAGAGATAGTGTAGACGTAGCTCAGAGAGTTCTGGCGTCCCTTTAGGACCACGAGATCGGATTTCCCCTTGACCCCAAACGCTCCCCACACCATTAGAAATCCTCCTCCGTTTTGGCGTCGCATGCAACATCGGGGAGGGCTCCTTAGATCTCTCTAGTAGTTCTTGAACCCGCCGGGCCGTCTAAATTGAACTTCTTTTCGTCGGAAAAGATGATCAACAGCCAGACCACCTCTTCTGGGCCGCAGTTGAGAGCCGCTCAGCGAACTCAAGGCGAGCAGTCTTGTGCTCCTTAGTCAGTGGCAGTGTACGGTCCATTTTAGAGTAGGAGAGGAAGTCCGTTCGAGACAGAAGTCTCTACACGGTACGTACCGTGCAGCGGGGCTGCGTAGGTGTGCACGACACAGAGGAAGTTTAGTTGACTCGTAGAGTCCTGCTTGCAAGGTACTAGCCTTCGGTTCTATACAAGAACCAAGTAGTCCACTAAATACGGGACTCGCACAATCAGTGTCCCTATAATAAAGGAACTAACACTAATTATGTAAAATGCAAACTGATTTTTACTGACTTTATTGCCCTAATCCTAAATGTAATGGATTTAGTATCTAGCATACTAAATCCTAATCAAAATGCAATGTGTGGCTCTCAGCCACACACCCCCCCCCTCACATGGGTACATGTGACGTGTGAGATACGATGTGTCATACACAGATCTGTGACGTGTGACCTGGCCGGTGTATACCACACCAACTGTAGCCAAGGCGCGCAGCGCCGTGTAACCCCGTTACACCCTCCCCCACCAAACCGTGGATACGCAGTATCTACAACTGCAGACATAACTGCCTTGTCAAGGCCTGTCACCGGCAACTTTCCGATAAAAGAAATCTCTCAACGAGAGTGCGCGTGCGCGCTGGCTCAACGAGCACATTCTCCAATTCTCCCCAGTGAGCCAACTGCTCCTGAGGTGTCCCGTGTCCTGGCGCCTCCGTCTCAGCGCCTCTGCGCTTTCCGGACTGAGCCCTCGGCTCCTCTCACGCTCTCCGTTTCGGAGTATTTCGAGGCGTCTCGCCTTCGCTACGGAGCGATGTCCAAGGCCAGCCCCACTTCAAGTGGTAGCGGTGGCTCACCGTATGAATACACGACAGCGTCGCCGACGCGCGACCCACGTCGCTCTCCTGCTGAGGAAGGCGAGGTCGAAGTGGACTACGAGGAATCCGAACAGGGCGATGCCCCTGCGCCACCTGCTCCTGTGAGCTCTCGGACGACTCGATCTGAGCTGCGCTTTCCACGTGATCCGCGTCGGTACACACTTCCTCGGCAGCTGCATCAGCCCAATCCATTCCCGGAGGACCTTCGAGCCTCGTGCTCAACGCGTTACGCAACGCACCACCACTTCCTGCTCGCGATGAGCCAGAGTCGCTCAGGGGCGTCGAAGACGCGATCACCAACCCTCTGGATGAGGCGCAGGAGGCCTCTATGAGCTCGCTCGACTCCGAGCTTGCTGATATTAGCCCTTCTGCTGTGCATAAACAAGCCGATGACTTTCTCTCGGTGAGATTGAGCATATTACGCCGTGTGCGTGACGCGATGGCTGAAAGCCAAGACGTTCAGAAGGAACAAGCTGATGCAAAAGGTAGAGGCAATGTGTGGGAATTTAAGGTCGGTGGCCAAGTTTTATTAAACGCTAAGAACCTACCTACATATGCAGTGTCGAGTGTCTTTAAGACGAAGTTGCGGCCACGCTTCATCGGACCGTTCACGGTCGTGGCCAAGAAGGGCCTGGCATACACGCTTGACTTGCCAAAGCGGATGCGAACACACCCTGTGTTCTACGTCGGCTTGCTTAAGCCATATCCGCGCGGGGGTGAGCGCGGAGGCGCTGGCGCCGACGACACGCGCCCAGGCTGCGTCATCTGCAGCAGCAACGTCACCTGACCCCGCAGCTCAGCGAGCTGAAGCTCCTGCTGATGCAGTCGAGCGGTCAGAGACTGAGGCCCTTCGAGCCAAGCCACTCGGCTTTCGATCTCCTCCATGTCGTGAGCGAGACGGGCATGTGAATGCCAAACGCTCTCCACGTTCCCTTGAAGAGACTGAGTCTGACTCTGGAGAGTACCGATCGAGCGATCGAGTTGATACCAGGCGCGCTGCGACAGATAACGCTCGTCACACTCATCGAGTATTGCGTTCCGCAGCGAATCGGCCTCCTCCACCGTTGCTCGACGAGCAGGGGACCCCCCCATTACCACGTGGAGCGCCTGATGGTGCGGCGTCGCCACCGTAGTCAAAACCAGTATCTGGTGAAGTGGCGTGGGTATCCTCATTCCCAAACCTCGTGGGAGTTCGAAGGGCCCCTGAGGTAGGACTGCCCTGACGTCGTGGACGCTTTTGATCGCGGAGATCGGAGGCGCCCGAAGGGCTCGAGGTCGACCACTCGGTCGACACCCGCTTCTCACCACGAGTAGACCTCGAGCGAGGCGGACGTCCACCTCGGAGCAGCTCTCCATGAGCCGATCGAACGACGCGAGCTTCCGTGAAGCCTCGGCCCAGGTGGCCACATGGACCATGTAGCCCCGGGTGGTCCAACGGGACATCGTGGGGACTTCGTCGCGACGTGACTACGGCTTCGAGCCTCGTGACCCTGCCGAGCAGGAGAAGCAGTTGATGGCACAGCCAAACCTGCACGGTTACGCCATAGGCGCTCCGCCTCGCACGGTGGCTGAAGCCCGAGGCCACCGCGTGGCGGCGTGAGAGGGATGCGCGGATGCGCAAGGCCGTTCACGTAGAACGGGGTGAAGCCTGTCGAGGCATGCAGCGGCTGTGCCGGACACCGTCGATGGCGCTGGTACAGCGACGATCTTTATCGATCGGGTCTTCCGCCAGTATGGGCTGCCAGAGACCATTGTCTCGGATCGAGACCCCCGTTTCACGGGTCACTTCTGGACGTCCGTCTTTAAAGTGCTTGGCACTCGACTAGACATGTCCACGGCGGATCATCCACAGACCGACGGTCAGACTGAACGCGTAAACCGCGTTTTGGAGGACATCCTCCGCAGCGTATGCGCTGAAACGCGGAAGCGTTGGAGCGCTATGCTCCCTCTCGTTGAGTTCTCACTGAACAATGCGGTGAGGTGAGCCATCTTGCTCAGACGGTCAACAAAGACCACAACGCCCGTGTTGCCTGCCGAGTCCTTAGGCAAGCCAAACAGAAAATGTAAAGGGCCATTTACATAAGTAGGTAGAAGCTACATAGACAAGACTTGAGCTTATTATTACGAGCTTGCTCTCACGTGTTCCACGTGCACCTCGACGTCGGCCTTGCCGTGTTCGGCCTGGCTGTGGACGAACACATCGTCAAAGTACGTCTGTGGGAATGCCCATAGGGGCCTGAACAACTGCGTCACTAGACGATTGAATGTTCCAGGCGCATTCGACAGCCCTTGGGGCATGACGAGCCACTCCCAGCGCTCGGGATGCTCACCGCTGTAAGCGGAATATCACTGGCTCGCATAAGCAGCTGATAGTAGCCATCGACTAAGTCGAGCGCACTGTACATGGTGCAACCCACCATGCTGTTCTGAAGAACATCCTTCCTAGGATTCGGTGTCTGCGCCGGAATCGTGGCAGGGTTGAGCTTGTTAAAAGCGTGAACGATACGCCATTTGCCATTCGGCTTTCTGGCACAGAACGTAGGTGCGGAGTGCGGAGACTTGCTCTGGCGCACGATACCCGCCGCGTGCTTCGTTGCTCTTTAGGAAGAGCCCACTGCCGGGTCACGCAGTATTTAGTTCCGGGAACTAAGTCAGTCTCATGACGAACGCCTCGGTCAGGAGGCAGACCACTCGGTGGTTCCTTCGAGACAACGTCTCCATATTCCTTCAGCAAGGAGTAGAAGGGATCCGAGGGATTCTTGAGAATCTCCGATCCACTCCTGGCGTTCAACGCCTTCTTGACCTCGGTCAAGACGGACTCATCAACGAGGGACGATGAGTTTAACTCCTCTTCAGGTCGGACGATGACCACCTCGGCGAGTTCGCCAGCCTTTAAGGCATCGCCAAAGTCAGCGAACGACATCTCCTCTAGCTCAAGGAGCTTGTCGACAATCGGCAGATCGTCCAGCAGGACGCTCCCTTCGGCACTGCCGTCCACTCCATCAACCAGAGTGTATAGCTTCCCACAGCCCTCCTGTGCGTCGACACTCGACGTCACGGATGACTCAGACGCCGTCTAGCCGACGAACGTCCACTCGACGGAGTACGTGCCGCCGCACAAGTCTCGGCCGGTGCTAACAGCATAGGGTCCAGTGGACCTGAGCCCATGGACCTCAGCCATGCTGAAGATGAGGTAGCTGAGCTACGAGCTGAGGTGCAGCGTATGAGCACCCGCCGGTGCTACACGTGTGGTAGTCCTTCACACCTGAGGCCCAACTGCCCGCGATGATGTTGGCGTAGAACGGATCGTGCTCGTACGCGTCAGCAATCTGCTGACGCAGGGCCAGGACTGGAGAAGTGGTCGTCGCGTTGACACCCAGAGCGACGCAACAGGCGCAGCTTTCATCTTCGTGCTGATCGACTTGTCGCCGTGGGTCGTAGTCTGGGCGGCGGGACAGCGCGTCGGCAAGGATGTTGTTCTTGCCGGGTTTGTAGTGCACCACGAAGTTGTATTCGGAGAAGAACGAGAGCCATCGCGCCATGCGCTGGGACAGGTGTGGAGTCTTCATCGCGGTGCGCAGCGACGCGTGATCTGTATACACGGTGGCAGCCCGATCTCCTAGCCCTCCCGTGCTTCACGCACACTTCAAGCCACCGGACCTCCGTTCCAACCAGTAGGTCGCCCCGCACCTACTGGTCCCGGTCGTTTTTTGGATGAGCGACCGCGTGAGCGACTGCAGTGTGCACCGGCGCAGGCGCGCGGCATACGCCGCGCGATGACCCAACTTCCCACAACGATGGCAAGTTAGTGAACGGGAATTGCGACTGCGTCGCAAGTAGTACCGCCGGTTATTCTCCGCGGCTTCGACAGCGTCAATTTCCATTGGCTCGGGCATCGCTGCCCGAGCGTCCGCCGGTAATTGTCGAGAGTACGAAGCGGATACCGTGTAGTCCTCGCGCAATGCGAGGGCGAACGCTTCTTCCAGCGACTTCGGCTCGGTGCGCGTGAGACAATATCGCGTCATTCCTTCTCGCATGCCGAACACGAAGACGTGGACCTGCGAAGCCATGTCGATGGGGCTCGTGACGATGCACGAGGCCAGGTGACGAGTTTTCTGCACGTAGTCGCGCATAGACAGCTTGCCCTGCTTCAACGCGAAGAACTCCGCACGCATCCGCGATTCATCTTGCGGAGGCTCGAACGCAAGTCGAAGGTCTTTCTGGAGACTGTCCAAACTCGGGAAGGCGTGTTGGTCCACAACAAGCTTGCCGAGAGCCCACTCCTTCGCCTTGCCCGACAAACGCGACAGGAGGAAGTTTACTTTTGCCGTTGGCGTCTCGATCAGTCACGAGGCGATGGCGATGTCGATCTCCCTGAACCAGCGGTTCAGGAGTAGTCGGTCTTGGCCGGCGCCGGAATACATCGACGTCTCCATCTTCACCGCGTCGTTCCGGGAGGAATGCGAGGGAGTTGACACTCGCCGCTTAGCATCGGCGAGCTCGCGTTCCATAAACTCTTGGGCAGCCTGGCGTTGTTTGTCGGCAGTCGCTGAGCTCAGCAGCGACGTGACGACGAACTCGTCGGACACGGCAGCGAGGCGGTGAAGGGCTTCCCACTCAACCCGGGTGAGGTGGGGAAAACTTGTGTGGTCAAGGGTTACACCGGACCCTTCGGACATCAGGACTTGGCTCATCTTGGTCTTGAACGTTGGAAGGACTACTAAGTGCTACCAGGTGTAACGGGGTAAGAGGTACCGTCACTCGCACCAACAAGTTGTACGCCAACGCGGACAAGTGCGTCTTTGGCGCGGAAGAAATCCCCTTCCTGGGGTGCTTCATTGGGAAGCATGGCCTTCGTGCTGATCCAGCAAAGGTCAAGGCCATTGTGGACTGGCCGGTTCCCTTGAACCAGAAGGACTTGCGTAAGTGGCTTGGCTTGGCTTGGCCAACTACTTGCACAAGTACAGCGAGAATTACGCTGAGTTTGCTCGGCCACTGACGGATCTCCTTAAGAAGGATGCCGAATGGGTATGGCGTGCTGAGCACGAGAGTGCGTTCACTCGTATCAAGGATAGCCTGCTTCAGGCACCGATACTGGCGTTGCCAGACCCCGATCGTCCGTTCATTGTCGTCTGTGACGCCTCGGACTTTGCCATCGGCAGTGCTTTGCTACAAGCGGACGCCGAAGGTCGCGAACGCGTCATTGCGTTTGAGTCTCGGCAGCTCAAGGCTGCTGAGAAGAACTATCCAGTTCATGACAAGGAGCTACTCGCGAAGAAGTACGCTCTCGTCAAATTCAGGGTTCACCTGCTCGGCTCCAAGCCGTTTGTGATCTACACGGATCATGCGTCACTACGCACCGCGACGCAGTCGCCTCACCTCTCACAGAGGATGGCCCGATGGCTCTCCTTCTTTGCGGAGTATAACTTCGAGGTGAAGTACAAGCCTGGCAGGCAGAACGTCCTCGATGACGCGTTGTCACGTCGCCCGGACTTGGCACCTCGGTGACGTCATCCGAGACGGACATGGTTCGAGCAGCGTACGCTCAGGACGACTCTTGTGTCGCGCTGCTTCAAGCTCTAGGGAGCGATGAGTTTAAGGACTCAAAGGTGACTCTGTCACGACGCCTAAAGGCGAGACTCCAACGCTATAGCCTGGAAGGCGGTCTGCTGTACTACAGCACGGGTCAGGATGACCCACCACGTGTGGTGGTTCCTCACGATGAGGACCTGAAGTATCGTATCCTCTACGAGGCCCACGACACGCCCACAAGCGGCCACCTCGGTCGCGAGAAGACCTACGGCTCGGTGAGCTCCATGTACTGGTGGCCGAAGATGTACAAGTGGGTCAGCACATATGTGCACACGTGCGAGACGTGACAGCGGGTTAAACCCTCGCCGCATGCAGCGGCGCCTTTGGCGAGCTTGCCTGTACCCTCTGGGTGTTGGCAGTCCATGAGTATGGATTTTCTGTAACGGGGTAAGAGGTACCGTCACTAGCGTACACTGTAGATAAGAGGAAGCTCGTAATAATAAGCTCAAGTCTTGTCTTTTAGGGTAAAATCAACTCTGTTTATGTATTGGACGAGGCCGGAGGGCCCCCTTGCCCTTGTGAACCACTCAAATCTAAGTCTGTACCTGATTGGATGAAATGGGTCTGGCTCCCCACTTTCAACCAATCAGAACATGACAGCAGGTCACACGCTAGCCGTGTGACTGCACCTACTTCTGCGCAAAGAGCGCGCCGGCCAGAATGGCCGCAACCCTGCCGCGGGTCCCGCTTCGGTCACTGCCCAGGGAAACGACGGCTCCCAGTAGACGCGGGGCGGTCTACTGGGGAAGAACTGAGTTCTGCAGTGCGTGAAAGGCACTGGGGCTCAGCCCCGAAGAGCTCCGTGCTCTTGAACACGGAACGTGTGAGCAAGCAGGGCTTGCTGGTCGTCCATGTGGACGTGAAGGGCTTCGAGAAGCCGTGGATCGTGTTGATCGATTCGGGAGCGATGTCAGACGCTCCACCGTTGAAGGTAGTCAGCAATATGCTGAGGCGCTTCGAGCGCGAAGAAGTGACACAGTCACAGTCCGTCTAGCGACGGGCGTCCGTGTCACGGTGGCCAAGGTCCCCATGGACCTGCGGCTGAAGTTCTTGGACTTCGATAGCGTGGAACGCTGCTTGGTCCTGGACCTGGATTCGAGGTACGACCTCATCCTTGGCATGGCGTGGCTGGAGCGCCACGAGCCATGGATTGATTGGAGGTCGAAGACCTTAGGTGCTACGCACTTCTCTCCTAGTGGAGCTTTGGCGAGTCATGAACCCACCTCTGCTAGGAAGCAGAAGCGCTATTGGCGCGAGCATCGAGCCGAGTCGGCTATGACGTGTCCGAGTTAGTGGACAGCACCGAGTGCGAGGACCGCAGCCCTGTTGAGCGCGTAGCACTGGCTGACAGTGAGTCAACGTGTGGGCAGAGCCCACGTAATCCCTGTGCAGCGGCACGTACTCCGCTGAGCGACACCGGTCATCGACCGAGTGGATCGCTGAGTGTCTCTGACACTGAGCCGAGAGAGACCCTCGACAACTTACGTTCGCGATCAATACTGCTCATGAACGGATCCAAAGTTGTGTTCGGCATTCAATGTCACGCTGACAGCGTCCTCGAAGCTGCGAGGATTCTGACGGAACGCCTCCGTCCTGGCCACGCCAGCTCGTAAACCTTCCATGAAGATGGTCACGGTGGCCACCTCAGGTAGAGGATCGGCAGCCATGCCGGCAATGAGCGTGCGCAGCTCTTGGACATAGTCCACCAGGTCCTTCTTGCCCTGTCGGCAAGCAAGGAAGCGTGACCGCACGCGATACGCCTGGTTAGGCAGAGCAAACACTTGCGTGAGCTTGGCCTTTAGCTCACCCCAAGTGGGGAAGGCCGTTTCTACCGACGTCCCAGACGTCAAGGCCCATTCTCGTGCTCGCCCTTCGAGCTTAGAGATGGCGAACGCCACGCGTTGGCCTTCCAACTGGAGCATGGCGGCCCCCATGGCCATTTCGACCTCTCTGGGTCCACAATGGGAGGTTCTCTCCCTCCTTCCCGTGGAAGGTCTTCACGCTGAGTGTGGTGTAGTGGATCCGCTGGAATGAGCAGGGATCCAACGTTCACACACGGCGCCCAGACACTGACTAACGGAGGGGGTACTCCGATAACCGTGGGGTTGCTGAGGCTCACCTTGTGTACCCGTCAGTGGGCGGGATCTGCTCTCTCAGGAACGGGAGAGTGTACACAGGCGTGAGGGCTTGAACGTCCTTGGCGGGGACTTGGGAGGTTGGACTTGCGTGGGTATTCCTGCACACAGGTCCTGGTTGGGGGGATCTTGGTCTTGAACTCGAAGATCTTGTGGATCCCTGGATCCGGGGTTGCCTTGGTGGGTGTGGGGTCCCTTTCCTTTCCTTTACTGTCTTGCTTGCCGCCTCCTGTAGCGGTTGGTCTTGAGGGTGTGGAGATATCGAAGGATCCTACGGTTAAGCAATCAACACCGTTGGATCCGGGGTCTTCACTAGCATAAGGTAAGCCGGACAAATCGGGGATCCGGTCTTAGCTGTAGCTAGGTGTGCGAAGAAACTTGCAGGAAGACTAAGGGGAGGCCAATACACTATCCTCTTCCCTTGTCTGAGGTCCTGAAGAAAACCACTTGCGCACTAGAAGGTAAATTCGACTCTCTGATTTACATCGCAAATCTCTACCTTGAATCATGCTGGCTCTCCTCCAACTGCTCCACCATGTTGATGTCTTGGATCTTGAGGATCCGAGGATCTAGCTTCGGGATCCGGCATCTGGATCCGAGGATCTTGGATCTGGAGGATCCGGATCTTGGGTCTGGGATCCGCACTTAGTATCGTGGGATCCGCACTTAGTATTGTGGGATCCGCACTTAGGACTGTGGGATCCGAACTTAGGTCAGCCAGGCCAAGTAGATCCTAACTTAGGGTCCGCTGCGGCTACAACCTCGTCCCAGGGGTGATTGTGGAGAAGTGGATTCAAAACAAGCCAGACAGGACGCAGAACGACCACGATGATGGGTGACGTGCGACAGTGGTGCTACGATACGGACAGGTCCCTGGGACTGGATACCTACTCTAGGCGTCGTTCCCATACAAAATTCCAATTTGGCTCGTCATTCCTCAAATCGCGGTCTCTGCAAAATGGATCGGCATGCCGACGACCGTTCCTCCGCGTACACCACCGTGTTCTTCGGCCAAGATCGCTCTGCGGCCCCGCCTCCGTGTCCCCATTGCGACCAAGCTCCCTCTGATTTCACGGCAGCTGCCACTCCTACGATTCCAAATCTGGATCCTGTGCATGCTGCCGCTGCTTCTCTCCAGTCTCTGTCTGATGGATACGTCGAGATGCAGACCGGCTATCAGCAAGTGCTCCAGGATCTCACCGCAGCGCGGAAGCATAATGAAGAGCTTCACAGCCTGCTGCAGCCTCGCCTGAACCTTGCTCAAGCTTTCATTGACTTCGCGCAGCGTCGGTATGATGTTTCTCAAACTGCGACTGGCGAAGCAAAAGGAAGCGGAAGCGGTGCAAGATCTTGTGGTGGTGCGGATCTG
>JAUMGV010000057.1:310138-348732 GCA_032432875.1 Phytophthora meadii | reverse complement strand
ACTTCCTTGGGCAAAGACGAATTTGTCTTGAGAGTGATTCTATAAAGGTACGACGAGAGCTTGATGCTTGAATGCAATAGACGGTAGTATGTACATAATACGATCGCCTACAATCGTCAGTCCATAAGAAATGTAATAGGTTGGCGTTTGGCGGTGAAACGAGGAGAAGGCAGATTTAAAGCAGATGCGCGGGATGGCCAACAATATTGCAAGATTTATTTCGACGTGTAGTGCCCTTAGTGCAACTACGGGTGCTGGTTGCAGTATGTACTTTAGAGCTGCGCAATACTTCCATTACTACACAACTTCTTGAATCGGTGATCTAAAGGAATGGAGTGAGAGGAAAAACGAGGAAACCAATTTTGGCCGATTTCAGAAATTATGGAAATATTTACGGCAAACTCGTCTGTTGTGCAGTAACTACTACAACACTCCCAGAGCTTGCAATGCCGTATTGCAGTCCCTGACGAGTGGAACATCTGAATGAGAAATAGTGCAGATACTACTTCAACGTGCCATCGGCCAATGAGTGTATGAAGTGCAGTCGGGGGATCCAGGAGAGCTTCCCGAGAGCAGAGCGCCTGCTACTTCAGTACGAAACGTGCGCGGTGGCCACTGGGCAGGCAGTGAGAGGGACCCAACCTGTTACAGAAGCACTAATCGCTGGGCAGGGGTCGAAGCAAAGACAAAAAATAGTCCCAGAACATCGTCGTGTAGTCGATGACGTGCATTCAAGTGGTGTGCACTTGCTCATCATCGCGGCTTTCGACTTAATCGGAACTTTCTCCTTTGTGACATTGAGGAAATCTCCATTGTGAACCGAAAGGTTCATCTTCTCGTCACATTCTTGCTCCATCGGCCCTAAATAAAGCTTCACGCGCCATTCGGAGATCAGGATTCCGTAAGCATGACGTGAGATCTGCCAATTTCGTGTTGCCATGAATTTGTAACTCCTTGATTGGCCACAGACGCAGAGACTCATTGTGCACCGAAACCACCACGTCAAAGTGATAGGCCTCGAGCGATTCCAGGTTCGGGCACGCAGCCGATAAAACACTCAGATCAACGTGACATCGTTGCTGTCGGGAAAGGTGCACAATCTTAAGTCGCGCAGATGTCCGCCGATCAATTCCAGTAAGTTAAGCATCAGAGCCGACTCAGATGAGACAAAGTAATGACCGAAAGGCACTTGACAATACTTTGGAGTTTTCCTCCTCCGATTCGTGGGCAACTTCGGATACGCCACTTTCAAGTCTAGTTCGGCAAAGGCCAAATCCAGGAACGACAACTTCCAGATACCTATCCTTAGACCAGGCCCGACATCGGACAGAAGCTGGTACCACAAAGGCTACAGCCTGGCCGTCTTCATCGTTGACAAGCCATAACGTTGTTCCTTCCACAATATCCACGTAGCCAAATTCAGAAGCATCGTTAATTATTGACAGCGGCTCGTGATCCTTCGAAAACGGGAAACGATACCTCACAACCTTCGAAATACTTGAAATGTCGGACGTTTTCGACGGTGAAAACCAAATAGTTAGCGATATCTCAGTAGCAGGTGTGCAGGATACCGCATACACTAACCACGGCCATGATTCAGGGTCCACATAGTGTACATGCATGATGAAGTCGACTGGTATAGTAGCTACAGTCGAACAAATTGCAGCTAAAACACCTTTGGACACGTTCGTACACATAAGCACCGTATAGCCACTACTCACTCGAGACCATTCATAGACTCGATGCAATAAAAATCCAGCATTGATCGTGGCTTGAGGGTCCTTGGTTCTATTGTGTTGGTCGAATTCAATGCTGAGCGAGTTGATTGGTGTCCGTACCAATCCTGCAGCCAAATTTCGACAAGTTGTCGTGGTTAAATCACAGATACGAATGTAAATGTTTGTAGTCATCGGCAGGGATAGGAAAAATACAATATCATACGGATTGGAGGCCTTCATCCAAGCCAATAAATAATTGAGTTATTGCCACATTTTTCGACAATGTCAACCAAGTCAGTAGGTCACATGAATTGTGACACTATGTCGTCTTTTCTCATGAGTACTTTTAAACGAGTTGGTTGCTGTCGATGCGCGTGGATTCAGGAGGGGGGTTACCTCGAGAACCCTCCCACCGCGTCCAACCTCTCCGACCAACACACACAAGTCATAGTCCGATTTCCTCGACATCATACATACAACACACAAATCAACTGATATAATATACTACAGTAGTATTTCAGTTAGGAAATGACAAGCAACTGTAATAACCCGTGTGCCCTGTGCGCAAACGTGGCCACACCACCCGTTTGGCGATAGTTCTCGCTACCATCCATTGCCAAAACAACCACACATGTAAACAAAATTAGGCTATAGCCAAGATTGACCTGTATAAAAAATTGCATGTTATTGGGGTTGAGGAGCAATCAAATTATGGCAATATGATATTGCCAATATCGGCAATAGTTACGGAAAATTACCAAACCCTGGTCATCGGAACTTGCTGCCTTAGGTCCTGCCAGATATCCATTTGAATAGCGTCCATTTGAATACCATAGCGTGAAGTAAGACCCAGGTGCATAATCAGAGGAGCACCAGCGTTAAAAAATCTCCGTAGGTCAGTTTGAATCCCGTCCAACGTGTCGCTCTTGTCGTCATGTATTAAACGCACGTACACCTCTGCACCATCAAACTTACACTCCCACTTCACACCAGTACATCTGAAAATGACTTCCTTCTCAGTCTCCTCTAGTCCCAACGTCTCCAACATTTGAATTGCGCGTAGAAATTGTGGCGAGGAGTCTGAAATCTCAATCAACCTGCTCCAAGTCTCTTGTTGAACTGCAGCAGCTCCACAGATGTACAGTATCCAGCTTGGATGATACCACTTCATGTTGCCATTATCCATTGACTCTGTAAGCTGCGGAAATTGATCGGTGAACGCATTTTTGTTGACTACTGAAAGGACAGTGAACAATGCCATTGCCTCTCGAATCTGAATGAGCTGGGCCACATTGTCAGGATTGCCTTCTTCCAAATGAAGCATAAGAGAACATTTCTTCTGTGGGTTGCCTACGATAGACCACTCGAATGATACCTGAACTGTGTTTCTAAGTTCCGTCGGGATCTGGATAAAACTAGCGTGTAAGACAGTACGCCACGGCTCTAGGAAGCTCCAGTCAGTCGCCATTACAGAAGAAAGCAGAATGTGGATTACCTTGTGAGGTCAATAGTGAAGAAGCTAATCTCTCACTTTGCGAAGAAGCCAATCACTCAGTTTCTATCACTCGAAATAATATAGATCATATTATGATCTTCGTAGTAGCATTTCCAAATTTCCGCCCCCTTGTACAAAAAGTGTAAAAGGGCTCCGTAGTACCGTGAGCGACATTCCAACTATCCCTGGAATCTGATTGGCCCAGCCGCCAACAAGAATTAACTCTTCCTAAAACTATCTAATACAGTATAGACCTAACCTGTTTTTACTAAACTGTGTGTACAAGCAGAGCTTTCTGTTGCCCCTTAAATTATCATGAAATCAAGAGCAGGCTTCCCGAGCTAGCAAGTGGTGCTTCAAATTGTATTTTTTGGGGGGGAGAGAGAGAGTTATTGAGGTAAACTGTGCTACTGTTTCTACGGAATGAACTCGAATAACCATTCTAATTAGGCTAGTAAATCCGCCCTAGTCTTCTACACTACTTGTCCACCTGCCTCACCTACTCTCCTCCTCTATCTCGTTCGCCGTTGCTCTTCCTCGAAAGTATTTTCCTCTCTCAGGCCCCAATTACCCACGCGCTTCATATTGTAGATGCTGCTGCTCGCGTTTCGAGCGCCTGCTCAGTACGAAACATGCGCAATGGCCACTGGGCAGGCAGTGAGAGGGACCCAACCTGTTACAGAAGCACTAATCGCTGGGCAGGGGTCGAAGCAAAGACAAAAAATAGTCCCAGAACATCGTCGTGTAGTCGATGACGTGCATTCAAGTGGTGTGCACTTGCTCATCATCGCGGCTTTCGACTTAATCGGAACTTTCTCCTTTGTGACATGAGGAAATCTCCATTGTGAACCGAAAGGTTCATCTTCTCGTCACATTCTTGCTCCATCGGCCCTAAATAAAGCTTCACGCGCCATTCGGAGATCAGGATTCCGTAAGCATGACGTGAGATCTGCCAATTTCGTGTTGCCATGAATTTGTAACTCCTTGATTGGCCACGGACGCAGAGACTCATTGTGCAC
This sequence comes from Phytophthora meadii, assembly GCA_032432875.1. Classification (NCBI taxonomy): domain Eukaryota; phylum Oomycota; class Peronosporomycetes; order Peronosporales; family Peronosporaceae; genus Phytophthora; species Phytophthora meadii. The sequence continues at coordinate 344,500 of JAUMGV010000057.1, read as the reverse complement.
CGAAACCACCACGTCAAAGTGATAGGCGTCGAGCGATTCCAGGTTCGGGCACGCAGCCGATAAAACACTCAGATCAAAGCGTGACATCGTTGCTGTCGGGAAAGGTGCACAATCTTAAGTCGCGCAGATGTCCGCCGATCAATTCCAGTAAGTTAAGCACCAAGATGAGACAAAGTACCAAAATGACCGAAAGGCACTTGACAATACTTTGGAGTTTTCCTCCTCCGATTCGTGGGCAACTTCGGATACGCCACTTTCAAGTCTAGTTCGGCAAAGGCCAAATCCAGGAACGACAACTTCCAGATACCTATCCTTAGACCAGGTCCGACATCGGACAGAAGCTGGTACCACAAAGGCTACAGCCTGGCCGTCTTCATCGTTGACAAGCCATAACGTTGTTCCTTCCACAATATCCACGTAGCCAAATTCAGAAGCATCGTTAATTATTGACAGCGGCTCGTGATCCTTCGAAAACGGGAAACGATACCTCACAACCTTCGAAATACTTGAAATGTCGGACGTTTTCAACGTTGAAAACCAAATAGTTAGCGAAATCTCAGTAGCAGGTGTGCAGGATACCGCATACACTAACCACGGCCATGATTCAGAGTCCACATAGTGTACATGCATGATGAAGTCGACTGGTATAGTAGCTACAGTCGAACAAATTGCAGCTAAAACACCTTTGGACACGTTCGTACACATAAGCACCGTATAGCCACTACTCACTTGAGACCATTCATAGACTCGATGCAATAAAAATCCAGCATTGATCGTGGCTTGAGGGTCCTTGGTTCTATTGTGTTGGTCGAATTCAATGCTGAGCGAGTTGATTGGTGTCCGTACCAATCCTGCAGCCAAATTTCGACAAGTTGTTGCAGTTAAATCATGGATCTTAATGGCAATCCTTACATTCATCGGCACTTGCTGCCTTAAGTCCTGCCAGATATCAACTAGAGCTGTTCCATCCGCTGGAAGACCGAGTTGAGCGATCAAAAGAACACCCGCGTTAAACAACCGTCGTAGGTCTGTTTTAATCTCGTTCAACGCACTCTCTGTTTCATGTTTTAGAGACGCGTGCACATTGGCGCCAGCGAGCTGACATTCCCAGGGTCACACCGTTGCAACTGAGATCAGCTCCGTTGCCCAGTCTCATCGCTTCCAATTTATGCATCGCCTGTTGAAATTGACGTGTAGGTTCCAGAAACTTAATCAAACTGCTCCAAGGGCGTGTTGAACACTAGCAGCTCCACAGATGTGCAAATTCCATTTGGGACGCCAATTCTGTTCACTGTGACGCGTTGACTGCGGAAATTGTTTCTCGAATGCTTTAGTATCCACAGTAAAGAGAACAGTGAATAACTCCATCGCTTCTCGGATCCGTATCACCATGTCAACATTCTGTGGAATCTCTTCCTCCAAGTGAAGCATAAGAGACAGTATGTTGAATTCACCGGGTAGAAACGATTTGAAGGATACCTGCATTTCATTTCCAGAATCAACAGGTTTATCTTCGATAACACTAGCACACAGGGCAGAAGAAGAAGAAATTATTTGATTAACTAGATAGGTGGACAACTCTTTGGACTAACCTGCAACGATCTCAAGCTAATTCAATAGCTGTAGATATTCTACCTTGACTGATGGGCAACCCAAATTTGGGGCATTTTGTCAGAAAATTTAACACCAAATACCGGCGGCAAATGCGTGATCTCCATTGCTTGGATTCCACCAGCTTGCGAATCAGGAATAACGTGGTAAAATACTTGAGAGAGCTGCCTGTATAAGGTAAAGATGTCGTGAGGATTAACTTTGGAGCCCAGGATTGGATGTACCTCTGAGCAAATCTTCGTAAAGAAAGCAGTCGAAGTTGGCCAATGACGATTGTCATCCAGAAAGTCTGCTAAACACCACTTGTGTTTTTCAGCGAGCGATCGACAAAGACGTCGAAATTTTGTTGAGCCAGCACCCACAGGTTTTAAATTCAACGTTGGTTCTCGCACCTGGAAATCCTTCAGTTTGCTCCACCAAATTGGGCACGACAGTGCCCATTGCAAAGTTTTAATTCTGTTGCGCCACTGTGAGACTTCCTCTGGCCACTTGGTCTTGTTCCATTCCCTCATTATCTGTCTCCACCACAGGGGAAGCATTGTAGCCCTCCACCCGGCTGGTTGTGGTGGGTCCTGTAGTAGAAAGTCACAAGATCGAGGTCGCGAAAAATTTCCATATCGTGCACTTATCATAACTAACATCGGTCGGTACCAGACATTTTCATCATCAGATGGACCTGCCGTGATAGCGACGACATAGTTTTGCACTAACTGAAATTGTTGTCGACGGACAATCAGCTTCACTTCCGGAACCCCGACACCGTTCTCTTCTCGTGGTCTCACTGCTAGTCCTTTCCGTATACTTACCCCGGTTTTCCCAACGCTTACCCGGTTGTACACTACATACCTGTTTACGATACTTTGCCAGCGATTAATAAACCTGAGTGGGATTGATACCAGTGCTGTAAAATACCACAAAATCGATAAAATCTCTGTCTGCACAATCAATCTTCGTCCAAGTAATGTTCTAGCTCTTCCATGCCATCTCTGAAGACGTGCCATCAATTTATGATCCAATTGGTTCGCGAGCATGGTGGAAGTATCGCCGTTTCCAAACGGTATTCCTAGATATTTCACTGTGTCATCCGGTCCCAATGAGCGTAGCGGATCCACGCTTGGTGCTGAATGTCTATTATTCAGACTCATTATAACACTCTTGGAGTGGTTTAGTTGAGCCCCAGAACCGGCACAGTAAGTGTCAACTAATTGTAGCTGGCTTTGCAGCTGAGCCTTTCCTTTCGAGAACAACACAGTATCATCAGCAAAGAAAGCCACAGGGATACTTAGATCTTGATCAACCTTTACTCCTGCGTCTCGGTGTTCTCGTAGCAGGTTCCCAAGTGGTTCGAGTGAGAGGGCAAAAAGATACGGGGATAGAGGGTCGCCTTGTTTAACACCCCTTGTTGGTATCAAGGAGTCTTGTGCCCACCCATTGATCATCAGTGAGCACCTAGTATCCTTGTACATAAGTCGAATCCATGACAAGAAACGAGGGCCAAAACCTTGACGCTCGAGGACCCGGAAGAGGTATTGCCGGTTCACTCTATCGTAAGCTTTTGCAAAGTCTAGAAAGGTTGCAATGCCTTTTTGGTTTCTTGAAGTCACAAGGTGCTGGAGGTCTCTCACTAGCATTACCTGCTGGTCAATTCGACGTCCTGGGATAAATGCTTTTTGGTCAGGGTGGCTTAGCTTTGACATCAATGGCCTTAGACGATTCACCAACACACGTGACACTTTTTTCATCTCCACTGGCATCAGCGATATGGGTCGAAAGTTTCCTGGTACACTTCGATCTCCTTTCTTAAAAAGCAAGGCCACTGACGAGTACCTTTGATGAGGCAATAAAATTCCTCTTTCCACTTGGTATCGAAACACCACAAAGAGAATTTCTCCAAAAACCTGGGGATCCAATCGATAAAAATCACTTGTAAAACCATCTGGCCCAGGAGCCGAATGGGGTCGCAGTTTTGCAATCGCAATAGCAAATTCGTTCACAGTCAATTCATCATCAAGATCGCTAGCATCACTGGGGCTTAATCGCCGGTCGACAGAGTCTAATAATCGATTCTGAGCCTCCATATCCACATTCACATCTTCACCATTATGATACCTAGGGTCACCGAAAATTGAACCCCAGTGCTCCTGAAATCCATTACATATATCGGCAGGGTCATTTGATTCACTACCGTCGCTTAATCGCACTGACCGGAACGGGGTACTCCGTAACTCATACCGCGGTGGACGAAAGAAGAACTTGGTACTTTTTTCAGCCTCAGTGACCGCCTGCTCGAATCCAGATCCAGATCCGAACCTTACCCATTCCTTACGGCATTCTTCGTATCTCTGCTTTGCGAAATAGTAATCAATGTTATCTTGATCACTGGAATTTTCTTTAGCGACTGCAGCGGCACATTCTTCAAGCTGCTCCCTCGCTATCTTAGTTTCTTCAAATCTCATTGGCTTTAAGTTGTGTTGGCATCTTTTTAAGTAACTTTTGATTTTTCTTTTCCACGACTTCCACACTATACCAGGGTTGTTAGACGCTCGTAGCACAGGAAGAAGGCGTTTTGCTTCTTCCACCACGTCGTTTTGTAACAACGGAATGCGCAAGAGCCACGCTGGTATTCTCCAGAATCCATATCCAGTCGGATGATGCCAAGAAGTTAGCTCCACGTGAAGTGCTAAGTGGTCACCTCCACATTCCCAAGGTGAGTAACCGGAGTCATGATAGCACTCAGACTGTAAGTCATCGGACAGGAAGGCATAATCGATCCTATTCTTCCTCGGTCTTGGTCCTGAGAATACTTGTTTCTTTGGATGGTGCAGTCGCCACACATCTACAGCGTTGAGCTCTGTTAGCCATGTTTCCAGTGCTATTCGACTAGAATCTGGATTAGAATGCGATGCTACAGCATCTAGTTCAGGGTCTAGCGCCAAATTAAAGTCTCCACACACAATGTGACGTGCGTTAGTGTCAAAATCCACCGGAAGTTCTTCAAAAAATGCTCTTCTGGATGCCACATCATTTGGGGCATAAATGTTGTGGAGGTAGCACACTTGATTTGACCACCGTATACGAACTAACAGGTACCGATTGGGGATGGTAGTTTGTGAGACTATCTCGGCAGTCTCTACTGCTGGGCATGATCCGTGAATTATCGTAGCTATTCCTCCACTCCGTGAAAATCTTGTTTGTTTGCTCTCTCCATTCTTGTCCGAAAAAAATACACGACCGCCAAAGCTCTGACGGACCAAAAAACTAAACCGCTGGGCCTGATGCTCATCCTTAAAGCGAGTTTCTTGTAAAAACGAAAAATAAAAATGCTTGAGGTGTGTTGAGATCAATGGGTTTCCTCCCTTTTTAATCCCCCGCACATTCCACGACAAAATCTTACACGACTGACCAACATCCATTTCAACCATCATCTAATTGGATGTTCCCGCAACAATTGCGGGTGTTGCTGGTTGAAATTTCAATAGGTTCGTTGATAAGATAGGCAAGTCCGATGACGATAGATTGCTTGCTTGTAGAGCACTCAAGCCTTGAACAATTGCGCTTGCTGGGGCCTCCTGGTTGATAGCATTGAGAATAATGTTTCCGAGGCTACTCCTAAGTAGCTTCAGCAGTGACTCATCAGAGATGAGCTTAACATGGCAGTGCGGTAAACCTTCACTTACATGTTCCATCAACACCTCCATCCATCTGTGCTGAGTGAACACCGAAGGGCACATTCCGAGAGCGAGAAGCTCAAATAAGCTGAGCCAGCGAAGAAGGTTCCACTCGTTGTGCTGGTTAGTGGAGAGGTGGTCAACAGCATCTTTTAAGTACGTTATGTACTGCTCACGGGTGTTACCAACCGGCAAATTCAGTGATGATATGCGGTCATGAAATGTCCTCACCTTCTCATCGTCCATGCTTTCAGCCGCTGATATACGATTCAATAGGTGGATATCAGCCAGATTCATCATTTGGGCACCACCAAGTGCAATGTCCTTTAAGAACGCTGTTGTCCAAGCGACGGGGACTTCGCACATCGACTTAACAATCAAATCCATGTTCTTGGACTCCTTCAGCAAGGCTTCCGCAGCTTTGAAACGTTTGGCATTGGCTGCAACCTGGTCGCCTCTTTTTATGAGTTGGGCTTCTTGTTCCGATTGTAACAGAGCCTCTTCTAGCAATAGCTCGTCGTCGTTGTCACAGTGATTTGTGAGGGTTGCCCGCTTTTTTGACGGGTTTGGACGAGGGTATTCATTGTCCTCATCTGTTTTCAGATGTGGTATTATAAAAACACCAGCTTTGGCCCCTTGAATTGGATCAGGTTGAACAATTTCGAAGTCGCATTCCGGTTGATACAAGGCGGTATACGGATTCTCATGTTCAAACGACGGTTCCAAGCGCTTAAATCCAGTTTCTAGATGTTTCGACATATCAATATCGTCTCCTTGAGTGATCCACTGATTTTCAGCATCCTCGATTGCATTCGTGTACGATACCACAGCTTCCAGGTCAGCATTGGATGAATCCACCCTTTCCTGATGAGCAGTCAATCCATGGGGGTTGGAAGACATGACTTCGTGACCCAGTCCATGGTTACTCTCCAACGATGCACCAACCTTCGTCGATGCTACATTGACAGAGCTCTTGCGTGCCAAAATGAGGGCACTCGTACTCACAGGTGGTTCAGGATCAGTCCTGTGACTGGCATGCGAGTGACTCCTTCCTTCCTTCCTTACATTTGGACTTGGATAGTCGTCTTCGAATGGCAGTACAACTCCATATCGCGATTGGCGGCGAGTAGTAGCTCTAATCGGGGGATCCATAGCAATCGACCGCTTACCTCTCGCTAAATACAGGTTGCGTCCATAGATCAACTGGTGGGTAATACACCCGTCCACTACGAGGCACTTGGGTGTAGTTTCCGAACCAAAGTAAAAACGCCACGTCGGGGTCACGACTCGAGTCTCCATATTCACATCTCGAGGAGTCAAAAACAACGGGTGCGCCCCCAGCACCCCCAGCGCCAAGAAGATCGCATTCGCTTCTTCGACAGAGTGAATCCCAGACACATCCAAAAAGAACTTATTCATCAAAAACGACCTGCGTTTAATCGTGAACTTCCTGCCCATCAGGTTGACTTCTTGACCATCCAGCAGCACTTCGTCCTCCGCCGAACGAACGTGAATCAGAACGCCGCCAGACGGGATCTTGTCAAGCATGACAATTCCATAGTGTCCGAGTACATTCTTGACAGCAGCATTGTCGTTGTCATTAAGGAAGGCCTTAATGATGGTAGGCAAACCCGTGTTCGAGCAGTAAGATCCAGAATTGATCATTACGGCATGCTCGGTAAAGACAGGAGTGAATCCACGTTGTTCTGTCACAATTGACAAGTACTCCTCTGGTGAGGTTTCATCTCGCTCGTAAGCCTCATACGCATCAGCCAGGATCGCAGCTGCTTCCTCCGTCACGGGAGGTTCAGTTAGCATCGCTTTCGCCGAGTTGCGGATGCGAGAATACTCTTGCTCACGTAGGTGATCGGCCATCGAGGTGGCCATCGTCTCCATTTCAGTTAGATTCTTCCGCAGAGGGAGGGGTTAGGGTTTGATGTGATTCGAATCAGTCCAAATCAGTTGTCATCTGGAGACCCCAAAGATCCTTGGCGCGTCACTATCCCGACAGACACGCAAAGCTCCAACAGTTATGTTTATTCCTATGGGCTACCAATATAAAGACCCATACAAAAAGCTCACAGAGATACCCCCCATGGGTTTTGTGGGTACTGAGGGGGAAGATTGTTCCATCCAAGAACAACCACACGTATACAGGTGGGTCAAATGTATCCACCAGAGGCTCATTCGTACTCGAGCCACACTGGTTGGATCGTGATAGATTTTTTGTATGCAGAAGGCGGCGAGTACCAGGACCTCATCATGTGGAATCAACTCACGGACCAAGCACGAGCGGCACTCGAAACGACAAGAACTTTAAAACAACAGGCCGTTCTAGGTCAAGAATTGTACGGAGCATGAAATTTAGCATATGCAATCTCCTAATTTCATCTCCATCCGACCAATGCTATTGGCAGTATATCGCATCTAGCTAAGGAGTCCATATTCGTTGTCGTGGGAAGTTAGGAAGTTGTTCAGTCTGTTCAGATTCGAATCCCAAGCGCATATGCACTCGATCAAGCATTCATTTCGATACTAGCGACTACTGACTACAATGTTAGTCGATGTTGCGGGGACAGGGAGGGGGGTTTGAAGACAACCATCTTTGTCAGCAAAGAGTGCTTGCCGTCGAATTGAGAATAGTCGTGAGTGAGCTGTAACTAAACGATGGAACCGAGGACCAGGCGGAAAGTGATGGAAACACCGTTGAAATCGAGATCACTCTCTCGCAGTAGAAGAACGTAGTGGTGCCCGAAAGTGGATGCTGAAGGTAGATAAATTGCCTTCCGCGCTTCCAAAGGCGGCCGATTTTCAAAGTGGCGTTTGTTGCGGGCTGTCCGGCGCATAAGAAAGCTGTGAGCGCGACCTGGAGGTTGTACATATGGTAAGTATACACTTGTTTATGACATCACTCATGATGATGATGCAAAACATGTATCATCAACACCAGCCGCGTCAACAGCGCAGCACTGTATGTACTTGTATAATACAGTGTAGTGAAGGGCTGGTAGTTAAATCACTTTGCAACTTGCAATCACGCGCGCAATACGTCTTTAAACTAGGTCATATCAACACCAATGGGCCGCCGAGCAGTTTACGTATGCAGCGTTCCAGAATGCACTAAACAAGTGCAGAGTCGCAAGTTGTGCAAGGCACATGGAGGTGGAGTCCGTTGCAGGGGTCCCACCTGTACCAAGCTCGCGCAAAGCCGAGGCCTCTGTGCTACCCATGGAGGCGGTAGTCGGTGCTCAGTCATTAACTGCGGCAAGTTCGCGCAGTACAAGGGCCTGTGTCACGCACATGGTGGAAATCGTCGGTGCCGCGTCCCCAATTGCCAGAAGTTAGTTCAGATCCGTGGATACTGCAAGTCTCATTCGAAACTGGAAGGGGTGTTGTCTCAAGCTTCTTGTAGGATATCATCACGTGACTGTACCAGTCCTGAGGAGTTCCAAGCGTTCGAACCCAGTATTTGCTCGGCAGATTTAATCATCCACTCGCCACCAGCAGAGTACGGAAACGATGGCTGCACTCAATCTAGTCGGGGCAAGAATCTTCATACGAGTCGGTCATTCTATTGCTCTAACGCCATCAGCCCCATCGTGAGCCGCACCAATACTCCGAAAAACAACGCGACTCGTCAGGATATGCAAGTCATACAAACGATATCCCCCTGTGTTTTATACCGACCCCTTTGCCGACGCCTCTACTGCCAAGCAAGGCAAATACAAAGTCTAGTCAGTTCTTAATGAATGGAGTAACTCGCACTGCAACTAAATCGTACTGCTGATTTCAAACCTATGTACAATTGTCTCTTACTTTTATTGTCCACCTTCAAGTTGAGGTTTGTATTTGACTGCTGCTTTCTCGGAGACCCGTGACTGGTTCAGGTTGGGCGAATAGCTGGACTTTATCGTGACCAATCGTGGCACCAAGAACAGATTGGGCTGACGCTAGGCAAAGCACTACTGCTGAAATGAGCTTCATGGGAATCAGTTAGCGTTGGGAGGCTGAAGGCGAATCGAGCAGTGAGCTTATTGTTCAGATGCATGTTGTCTTGGCTGATCAACTTTGTTGGTTTACGCCTCTTGTAGCAGCCTGGCACTAGTTATCGGAAAGCACAGATGAGCGAATTACGTTTACTTTCGAGGAGAAGGAGGCTGATAATAATGACAATAACATTCGCAACTACCGTACTGAAATCAGCAAGTGCAAGATTCCCTTCAAGGACGGAAACGGAACAATTAAGCACTCAAAGTGTGATGAATTCGTTTCATCAACACTGCCAACTTACAGTCTCTCTGCATAGCGAGGGACTGGAGCTGAATGGCAATACAGTGATTTGAGTTCTCCAAGGAATGGGATTTGATCCACCCAAGCCAATAAATCAAATGGCCCGATATGGAATCCTCAGGTCTAGTTAAGGCGACGTAGGTACATATTACCTCGCTAGCTTGTCCACTAAGTAGTTAATCAATCCTTCTTCTTCTCTATACGTGTATTTCTCAAACGCTACCAACCTGTAGACCACAATGTGGTGTTACTGAAAAGACAGCTCAATAAAAAAGCTGGCGGTAAAAAGAGACAACCGACAGATAACCAAGTCAGGCATTGCTCTTTCCACTCACTTCTTTAACCGCCTTCATCCTCACAACTCGATCAATTCCCATGGAACTCAATTCTGCCGTGGTGCTGTGTCTCGCGCGAACCCAAACTGTTCTTGCCGCAATCATTGACAATCAATTCGTCATATTATCTGACGTCATTTCTACGAAAGTACAATTTTAAACACAACGTTATCATGATTTGGATGGAAATGTAGTGCATGCACTTCATAAAAAAAGGAGAGGGTTTTTCCTGTTGATAGCCTTGGTATGACATTCTCGACTAGACTCTCAAGGGGTGTACGCACCACAAAGCTACGCACTTGGCAGGCGTTCGAGTCCCTCCGGGGACTTACTTTCCAGATGATATGATTAGCATTCGAAAATTCAATATCCCATTCAAACAATTCACAATCACAATCAAAACCTTCAGAATTCAATAGCCAAGCCAGGAATAACCAGTTAATCAACTTCAATCAATTCCTTCCTCGACTAGACTCTCAAATGCTAAAAACCAGAAGAGGTTACTCCTCTGGACGTTCAAGAAGAAATTATTTGATTAACCAGATAGGTGAACAACTCTTTGGACTAACTTACAACGATCTCAAGCTAATTCAATAGCTGTAGAAAGACTGTTCTACCTATCGGCAGTTCAAAACCTAACTATTGGATCAGTAGCGTGATAGTTTTCCGGTCACAGTTGAGCTCATCCGCATGCTGGTAATAAACTGATAATGCATCCTGTATGACGACTGGATATTCGCCACATTTGGCAGTAGTGCCTTTGTTTTTCGAAAGTGAATGTCATTTCGAAGTCTCTACATATGTGGCATGTTCCTCTGGACGTTCAAATCATCACTTGACATCATACCCCGTAAACCCAACGCCATTGGGCCAACGGTAAAAAGAGACAGTTGCCAGATAACCAAGGTTGGCATTGCTCTCACTTCTCGATTCGCCTTCAGCCTCACAACGCTATCGGGTCTCATGAGGTTCACATCCGCCGTACTGTAATGGGTCTACTTAGACCTATTAGGTGGCGTACACGTGCGCTTACGTGTATGAGGAAGCGTGCAATTAGAATAGACTTAATTTAAGTATACTTATTTAAATAAGTATAATTAAATCAAATATAACTAAATTAAACTGCAAAATACCGTAAAATGAGAACTGTTATTGAATTTGGCATAAGCCAATTATGGACCTCCTAAAACTGTTTGTTATCTATTTCTAAAGGGTCTGCCAACGTGTGGTTGGCAGAAACTCTGCTCAGTGATTGGTATAAACCCGTTACTTTCTACCAATAATATGCACAAATGCACACGAACCACCCAATAATGTGGTTCGCCCATGTATCCTTTGGTGTGTAGTGCACACCAAGGTCTGAGGCCCATTTCCAACCTCTAACAGTTAGGATAACTGTTAGAGTTACAAGTGGTACAACCACTTGTACGTGTAACCCCGTTACACCATCCCCCCGTTAAGATTCGACGTATCGGTCTCGATACGTCAATCAACAGAACTTGACAAGATCGTCAAGTTCCCGAGAGAAATCCGAGTTCATTTCGCAATGGACTCGCCAACGCCCACGTCTCCGTCCGCTTCTGCGGACGCGCAAACCTCTCCTGCTGCTTCTGCAGCAGGAACAATAACCTCAGCAGTGCCTACTAGCACTGCTGCTTCCAGCGGTTCGACAGAGAAGCTCTCTGTCACCGTCTACCATGCTCTCCACAAGGAGAAGCAAGCGAAGAAGACTTCTTCTTCGCTAGCAGGGATCAAACACCCTGCTGGCGTATCGCGAGCGCGTTGCTGCAGCTCGCGATCGCTACTACACTTACACCACTCGTGGTAAGTGTGAACGCCTCCATGATCAGTCCATGGAAGCGGGGATCCCATGTGCCGTTCCCTTTGGCACACCCTGCCCGTGTTGCCAACGCTTGGCAACACGTCTCACCGAAAGTGATCTCCTGGGGTACACGGTCGTCCGTGTACCCGATCACATCAAGGAGCTCCGTGGTCGTATTGTGCCACGCGAAGCTCCGAGTGCTGTGGCTGACCGCAGCACTCCTCGTGCAGGGCTTACCTCTGTAAGTTATGGTGGGCTTCGTACGCCCTCACCATTTCCGGAACGTCCTCCATCAGGACGTTCCGCGGCTCCCATGTATCTCGATGGGGAGGAAATCTTCTCCAACGAATACGAAAACGAACCCCTTGAGAGTTCGTTCTCTTATGAGCCACAATCCGCTTCATAATCCAGCGGATCGCTCCACGCGCGTCGCGCAACGGCGGCGGAGAGGGTGGGAACACTCCCTCCGCATGGTCAACGTTATGACCATGACGATCGTGCCCTGCACGATCGAGTTGCTGCGCTGGAGCAGACACAGAGAGCTGAGATAGCGGCTCTGAAGCAGGAGGTTCGTGTCCTCCGTGCTGAGGTCTGCGAGGCAGCTCAGACTGCCTCGAACCTCTCGTCCGGTCTTGGGACGAGAGTGAACCGGTTGATCGACCGTGTCGACGGTCTCGAGAAGGCCTTCCAGGCCTCTCGCACTCCTCAGTCGGACTACCAGCTCTAGGTAGTCCGTGCTGCACGTACGGCTTCAACCGCCCGACGTAGAAGGTCGGGTGGAGTCTCATGCTGGACGGTATGTCCAGCCGGTACGCGTTACCATGCCGTTCAAGTACTTTGAACGGCCCAATGAATCTTGGAGCAAGCTTGCTTGCTCCAAAGTCAGACACTGCATGTCTAGGTAGGTTTTGTGTAGCTAACAAAACTAATGAACCCTTTTCGAATTCATTTGTGTTGCCTCTGCCAACAGTATCAGCGTTCAGCTTCTGTCGATCGACAGAAGCTGCGATAGCATCTTGGACAAACCGTATGACGGCTTGTCTTCGCTGGACAAAGTCTAGCGCACCCGAGCTGAATCCTTTCAGCTTGTCGCCCTTGTCAGCAGCAGGCCCTGCCTGCTCGCTATCATCTCTCATGTCTGTGCCCGGCACAGACATCGCGCGCTCGTTCCTGCTCGAACGAGACGTCGCACGCGTCACCGCAGCTGATAGTGTGCTGCTATCAGTTGCATTCTGCGGTTGTTCGGACGCAACCGTAGATCCTCCCCCACTTAAGGAGGAAACTACCCCGCCGAGCATGCTCGGCAATCGTGGATGCCTCATGGCGTTCACGTAGAACGGTGTATGCCCTGTCGAGGCATGCACCGAGTTGTTGATGGCAAACTCTGCCATCGGCAAGCACTCGCTCCAATGCGGGAACGAGTGAGCGTAGCTCTTCAGCGTGTCACCCAGTACGCGGTTGACACGTTCGGTTTGTCCGTCCGTCTGCGGATGATCCGCAGTCGACATTGATAATTGTGAGCCAAGAAGCGTAAACACTTCTTGCCAGAACCGCGCTGTGAAGCGTGGATCACGGTCCGACACAATGTCGAGCGGCATGCCATGGTGTTTGAACACCATGTCAACAAACAGTCGCGCAGTCTGCGCGGCTGTAACAGTAGCCGGGACGGCAGCAAGATGAACCATCTTGCTGAATCGGTCCACAAAGACAACGATGCCCGTCCTCCGCTTGCTGTCAGGCGGAAGACCAAAGACAAAGTCCATGGACATGGACTGCCAACACTCCGACGGAGTCGGTAGTGATTGAAGAGGAGCCTGCGAGAACTGCGCAGGCTTCACGCGTTGACAAACCTCGCAAGCACGTACGTACTTGCGCACCCACTTGTACTGGTGGTGCCAGTAGAAGTCACGCGTGAGAAGAGTGTACGTCTTCTCACTATCCGGATGCCCTGCCGTGGGGGCATCGTGATACTCGAACATGATCCTCAACCGGAGGTCATGATCAATCGGAACGACAATTCGATCCGCATTGTCGTCTACTGCACTGTACAACAGTAGGCCTTCGTGTACACGATAGCGGTGTACACGAGCTCGAAGATGAGGGGTTAGCTTCCGACGTGCCACGTCGGAAGGTGCTGCGAGGAACTCCAGCAGCCCCTTCGCGTCTGCATCCCTTGCATACGCGTTCTTCACGTCGTCAATCAACGTTGACGACGGCACACTTGTCCTCACGACGCCAACTGTGTTGGCGTCGACCGTCTCCGCATAGTCAGGTCGACGCGATAACGCGTCGGCCACTACATTGAGTCTTCCGGGTTTGTACTCCACCCGGAAGTTGTACTCCGCGAAGAAGGACAACCATCTCGCCATACGTTGCGAGATGTGCGGCGACTTAATCGCCGTATGATGCGTGGTCTGTGTAGACCACGAACGGTCTACTCCCAAGTAGATACACTCGGAACTTTGCGAGTGCATACTTCATGGCAAGGAGCTCCTTGTCATGTACGGGGTAGTTACGCTCAGCTGGCTTCAGCTGACGCGATTGATAGTAGACCACACGATCACGCCCTTCGTGATCGTGCTGCATCAATGCACATCCGATTGCAAAGTCGGATGCATCACACACTACGTGGAATGGACGATCTTGGTCCGCCACGGCCAAGATCGGCGCTTCAGTCAAGCCCTGCTTGACTGCACCGAATGCCTCCTCGCACTCGGTCGTCCAAATCCACTCAGCTTTAAGAAGCTGTGACAACGGGCGAATCTTGCCCGCATAGTTCTCCACGTACTTGCACAAGTACATGGCAAGCCCAAGGAACTGCCTCAGTTCCTTCACATTGGATGGCGTGGGCCATTCATTGATCACTCTGATCTTCTCTGGGTCAGGGCGCACGCCGTCTTTCCCCACGAGACACTCCAGCACGGGTATCTCGCTCGCCCCGAAGATACACTTCTTCAGGTCCGCATAGAGCTTATGTTTCCTCATAAGCTCCAGCAGCTTCCGGAGATGCACCTTGTGCATCTCAATGTCCGTCTTCCCGTTCACAGCCCGGCTGTGGACGAACACGTCGTCGAAGTAGCTCGGCGCGAAGTCGCGCACCGAGCGCAATAGATGTGTCACGCATCTATTGAACGTCGCAGGGGCGTTCTTAAGCCCCTGTGGCATGACGAGCCACTCCCAAAGCCGCTTGGAGTGCTTACCGCTGTGAGAGGGATGTCCCTCTCACGCATGAGGATTTGGTAGAATCCATCACGCAGATCTAGAGCACTGAAGATAGTGCTCAAGGCCATCGAATCGATGATAACATCTTTTCGCGGTATCGGCGTCTGCGCCGGTATCGTCGCATCGTTAAACTTGTTGTACGCATGAACGATGCGCCAGCCGCCCTGTGGTTTCTTAACACAGAACGTTGGGGCACTGTGCGGGGACTTTGATTCCCGCACTTGACCTGCAAGGCGACGACTTTCAAAGAAGTCGTCGATCGCTTGCACTTGTTCACGCGGCAGTGGCCACTGCCGTGTAACACAGTACTTCGTGCCCGGCACGAGATCAATCTCGTTCTGTACGCCCTTGTCCTTCGGAAGCTCCGAAGGAATCTCGTCCGAGAGTACATCCTTGTACTCCCGCAGAACTTCGAAGTAGGGACTCGACCTCAACGAGTCCCAACTCTGCTCTTCGAAGCGCTGCTTCATCACCCTCAGTGATCCCATCGACGACGAGCTGCTTCAGCTCTTCGGCCTCGCGATCCACTCTCTCGATATCCGAGAGAATGCAAATTTGTTCGATGCGTCCATCGTACAAGTCTCGCGCGAAGCGCTTCCAACTCATCGTTGGAAGTGCGGTCAACGCCGACGCACTCGTCGGCGGATTCTCCAACCGCATCCTCTGGTACTGTAACCCAGTACCAGTACGTGTCAAGACGTTCAACGTCTAGACACTCGGTGTCTGCCCTGCAGATACACCCTCCTCAGTCACGGACTGAGACTCACACAGCTCACTGAGCTGGTGCCGCGCGCTCTGATACTGTACCGCAGTATCAGTTCGTGTCAAGACGTCCAACGCCTTGACACTCGGTGTCTGCACCGCAGACACACCCTCCACAGTCACGGACTGGGACTCGCAAAGCTCCCTGAGCTTGCGCCGCGAAGGTCTGCCATGGAGCTCAGCTCCAGGTGCTCCACGTCCAAGGCATCCCACCTTGGACGGGACTTTATCGCAATCGTCAGCGGATTCCTTCCGCTGACTCGCACATTCAAGCCCGGCTTGAGTGCCGCTCATCGCGTGCAGCGCTGCTGCACGTAAGCACGCAGGTTGTTCGGGTGCTGGGCGTTTGCAACCGCCAGCACCTCCTGCCGCGCAGTCGGTTCCCTGAACCGCTGCGCCTCCATCCGCTCCCGGAGCGGATGAAGCAACCGCATCGTCGACTCCCGGAGTCGACGTGCTCTCGCTAGTTTTCTGCGCTAGCGAGTGTTCGCTTGTACACATATCATCCGTTCCCAGAGCGGATGTACGATCGCTAGTTCCCGGAACTAGCAGCGACTGTTCGCCTGTACATGTCTCATCAGCTCCCGGAGCTGACGACCGATCGCTAGTTCCCGGAACTAGCAGCGAAGCGCCAGTGGCGTCAGCTCCCAGAGCTGACGCACGCCTTTCGGTTCCCCGAATTTTATTTATTTCGTCAACTCTCAGAGTTGACGCGACGTCGTCGGCGCGACCCTTGGGGGCTTGAAGTACCTCCAAGGATACCGGTAATACCGGTATTTTACCTTCTCTCAGGTGAATGCGATTCACCTGACCATCACTCATGTGACAAACATCATTCAGATGTTTATGCGTCAGGTGATTCACATTCACCTGACCATCACTCATGTGACCGCGACCCTTCGGCTCAGATTTCTGAGTCGACACACATTTTCTCCCAACGACTCCCTGAGTCGCTGGCGGTCGCCGGCGGCGATCGGAGGCAGCGGCGGATGCTGCTGCCTCAACCGGGTGATCACATGCACCGCCTGGTGCATGTGCAGCACTGACAGGGCCATCGCTCTCTGTCGCGCATGCGTTGTTGAAGCGTACGAGCGTACGCTTCTCCCAGTTGATCAAACCGGGTCATGCCGTGCAAGCCACGGCATGCCTAATACCAAGTCGAACTTATCGTCTAGATCCAAGACGATAAGGTCTTCTACAAACGTCCTTCGTTTGTAAGAGAAGCGCACACGGACCACGCGCTTCTCACTCCATACGGTGGCACCTGTTGCCAACCGCACCTCCAACACACCGCGAGGTGTGTCGGTCTCTTCGAAGTCAAGCCTTCGAAGACTTCCCTGTCGAACAAAGTTGTTCGACGCGCCCTAGTCCACTAGGGCACGAAGAGAGTTCACTCTCTTCGACATCACGTTCAGGATGACAAGGCCTGGCTTGTCATCTTGCATCTCGCAGCGAGAAACCTTCTCGCTGGGGGCAGCAGCCTTCAACGTCGCGTGTCCGAGTTCGACACGCGAGACTGCATTACCAGTAGGACGCCCCGCGCCTACTGGTCCTTGGCGTTTTTTGAACGCCCGCCCGCTGTGCACTTGCGTGCATAGTGACCGATGTTACCACACAGGTAACATCGAACCTTGACGTTCTTACGCTGCTGTTGACCAGCAGTCGTAGCACTCGAGAGGTCCATAGGTTCCGGACCTCCCGTCTTCGCAACAGGACGCGCCGGCTTCGGCGCGTTCGCATGGAGTTTAGCTTGACGCCGGCTAAACTCCTCTTGCATCGCAAGGCTGATCGCCTCTTCGAGAGTATTCGGATACTCTCGAAAGAGATATGTTTTGACGGGACCATCTCTTAGTCCCTTCATGAACGTGACGACCTTGGTCGCCTCGTCAATCGGGTTGGCCACTATGTTCGATACCAAGTATCGAGCACGCTGGGCAAAGGTGTGAACATCATCCTTGCCCTGTTGCAGATCGAGAAACTCCGCTCTCGATCTGAACTCGTTCTTCGGAGGCTCAAACGCAAGCTTGAGTTCCTCCTTGAACTCCTCGTACGTGCTGAAGCACGTAAGATCCGAGAGTCGGCGCCCATAGGCCCAACTCCTCGCACGTCCGCCAAGACATGACATGGCGAACGCGACCTTCGACATCGGGTCGACGATACGTCGAGCCGCAACGGCTGTGTCAAGTTCGACAAGCCAACGAAGGAGGGTCTCGTCCTCCTTCCCCGTGTAGGTACTCACGTGGAGTTTCAACGACTCCACGCGTGGCTTCGGAGAAGCCACCGAGGCAGCAACATCTCGTTGCTCCTTCACAATGTACCCCAGAGCAACACCATGTTGCTCTGTCGGCGATAGCGTACGAAGCATCGTCGCTACCGCCGCCTCTCCAATGACTTGCGAAAGTCTTTGGAGAGCTTCCCACTCTGGGTCCGACAGGTGGGCACAGTCCGTGCGCGTCACGGACATGTATGGGGTCCCAGTGGATCCCTGATCCATTGGGGAGTTCTCGACCCCGCGTTCGTATGACTCCATACGAACGAACTGCAGTCGGTCGTGGGACGGACTACAAAGTGCTACCAGGTGTAATGGGTCTACTTAGACCTATTAGGTGGCGTACACGTGCGCTTACGTGTATGAGGAAGCGTGCAATTAGAATAGACTTAATTTAAGTATACTTATTTAAGTAAGTATAATTAAATCAAATATAACTAAATTAAACTGCAAAATACCGTAAAATGAGAACTGTTATTGAATTTGGCATAAGCCAATTATGGACCTCCTAAAACTGTTTGCTATCTACTTCTAAAGGGTCTGCCAACGTGTGGTTGGCAGAAACCCTGCTCATTGATTGGTAGAAATCCGTTACTTTCTACCAATAATATGCACAAATGCACACGAACCATCCAATAATGTCCTTTCGCCCATGTATCCATTGGTGTGTACAGCACACCAAGGTCTGAGGCCCATTTCCAACCTCTAACAGTTATCCTAACTGTTAGAGTTACAAGTGGTACAACCACTTGTACGTGTAACCCCGTTACACCGTACTGTTGTGCCTTGTGCTCGCTCAAACTGCATTAGGCGCCATCATTGACCACGATAAAGTCCAGCCATTCGCCCAACCTGAACCAGTCACGATCTCCGAGAAAGCAGCAGTCATGTACAAGCCCCAACTCCAGATTTACGACAGTTGCGTCTCATTTCCAGCTGTAGATGCTGCTGGGGACATCACTGGAGGGTTCAAGGGTACAAAAGACACAAGTGCATGTACTAAAGCACCTCTGGGTTCTCAAGTTTATGGGAGGGCGACCTGGTATCAAGACAAGTGGGCCATGATGTACGCGTGGTACTTTTCGAAGAATTTCTGGGGAGGTGGGTCAAAAAGCCGCCATCTTTGGGCGAATATGGTGGATAACCCTGCACTGGAGACTCCAAAGATTATTGGTGCGTCGTTGTCACGACAGACTCTCAAAGTACCCAAAGTCCTGTTCATCCCGTTTGGAGAACGTCAAGAAGACCCCTACAGTAAAGTTACTGCGATCCCTCCGATGGGCTTTGTGGGGATGCAGTCCATTGTAACGGGGAGGATTAGTCGTTTCCGGTACACGTACAATTACACTGGTGGCTCGAACAGATCCACCAGAGTAGCTCAAGGATATCCGGATAATTCGGCCTGGATCGGCGTATTCAAGAGATTCAGACGCGAAGGGGCTGCTGGAGTTCCTCGCAGCACCTTCCGACGTGGTACGTCGGAAGATAACCTCTCATCTTCGAGCTCGTGTACACCGATATCGTGTACACGAAGGCCTACTGTTGTACAGTGCAGTAGACGACAATGCGGATCGCATTGTCGTTCCGAATGATCATGACCTCCGGTTGAGGGTCATGTTCGAGTATCACGATGCCCCCACGGCAGGGCATCCGGGTCGTGAGAAGACATACACTCTTCTCACGCGTGACTTCTACTGGCACCACCAGTACAAGTGGGTGCGCCAGTACGTACGTGCTTGCGAGATTTGTCAACGCGCGAAGCCTGCGCAGTTCTCGCAAGCTCCTCTTCAATCACTACCGACTCCGTCGGAGTGTTGGCAGTCCATGTCCATGGACTTTGTCTTCGGTCTTCCGCCTGACAGCAAGCGGAGGACGGGCATCGTTGTCTTTGTAAGATGAACCATCTTGCTGCCGTCCCGGCTACTGTTACAGCCGCGCAGACTGCGCGACTGTTTGTTGACATGGTGTTCAAACACCATGGCATGCCGCTCGACATTGTGTCGGACCGTGATCCACGCTTCACAGCGCGGTTCTGGCAACAAGTGTTTACACTTCTTGGTTCACAGTTATCAATGTCGACTGCGGATCATCCGCAGACGGACGGGTAGACCGAACGTGTCATCCGCGTACTGGGTGACACGCTGAAGAGCTACGCTCACTCGTTCCCGCACTGGAGCGAGTGCTTGCCGATGGCAGAGTATGCCATCAACAACTCGGTGTATACCTCGACAGGACATACACCGTTCTACGTGAACGCCATGAGGCATCCACGATTGCCGAGCATGCCCGGCGGGGTAGCTTCCTCCTTAAGTGGGGGAGGATCTACGGTTGCGTCCGAACGGAGGACACGAACCTCCTGGTTCAGAGCCGCTATCTCAGCGCTCTGTGCATGCTCCAGCGCAGCAACTCGATCGTGCAGAGCACGATCGTCATGGTCATATCGTGGACCATACAGAGGGAGTCTTCCGCCGCCGTTGCGCGATGCACGTGGAGCGTTCCGCTGGATTGTGGAGCGGATCGTGACTCATAAGAAAACGAATTATCAAGGGGTTCGTTTTTGTATTCGTTGGAGAGGATTCCCCCTCATCGAGATACGTGGGAGCCTCGGGACGTCATGATGGAGGACGTTCCGGAAATGGTGATGGCGTACGAAGCCCACTATAACTTGCAGGCTTAAGCCCTGCACGGGGAGTGCTGCGGTCAGCCACAGCACTAGGAGCTTCGCGTGACTCAAGACGACCACGGAGCTCCTTGATGTGATCGGGTACACGGACAAGCGTGTAGATCACTTTCGGTGATACGTGCTGTCAACCCGGACAGAATGTGCCAAAGGGAACGGCACATGGGATTCTCGCTTCCATGGACTGATCATGAAGGCGTTCACAGTTACCACGGGTGGTGTAAGTGTAGTAGCGATCGCAAGTCGCAGAAACACGCTCCAGATAAGCTTTCGGGTCTTTGTTGAAGTTTTCAACAAAGGCGTTCCACGACTGACAACGTGCCTGCCACTCTGGCACTTTGCTCTTGCGCGAAGTCTTCTTCGCAGCATAATATCGGAGCTCATGGAAGTCCGATATAGTAGTCGCGTCGTTGCGTCTCCGACTCAAAGACAACCTCTGCGGCGACATCGTCGTCGTTGGTACTATTGCATGAGTACAACAGTATCCGGTTCGGTGGAGAGCTAGCAGCGAACCGATCATGGATCTCTGCCTCAGTAGGCATCCATGGAGCGCGCTCTGGCGGATTAGTGCGCGGAGCAGTGAACTTGAAGCGTCCGAGGCCTCATCACGAGGTCGTCGAGACCCCACGTGCGGGTTTGGCGTGTCTTCGGATGAAGACACGGGAGCGGGAGCCTTGTCTTCAAGCTACCCTCCTCGACATTGTCGTCGTAGTAGTCGACGATGTCTTCATATTCCTCTCCAAAAACTTCTATGAGATAGACAGCAGGTTTTTTTATCCCTACTAGAGAATAAGACTTCTTCACATGCTTCTCCTTGTGGAGAGCATGGTACTTGGTGACAGAGAGCTTCTCTGTCGAACTGCTGGAGACAGCAGTGCTTGTGGGCACTGCTGAGGTTGTTTTTCCTGCTGCAGAGGCAGCAGGAGAGGCTTGCGAGTTCGCAGAAGCGGACGGAGACGTGGGTGTTGGCGGGTTCATCGCACAATGAACTCGGATTTCTCTTGGGAACTGGACGGCCTTGTTAAGTTCTGTCGATTGACGTGTCGAGACCGATACGTCGAATCTTAACGGGGGGATGGTGTTACGGGGTTACACGTACAAGTGGCTACACCACATCGGCCTCCTCCGCCGTTGCTCGATGAGCAGGGGAACCTCCACTACCATGTGGAACGCCTGATGGCGCGGCGCCGCCATCGTAGTCGAAACCGTATCTGGTGAAGTGGCGTGGGTATCCACATTCCCAAAACTCATGGGAATTTGAGGAGCCACTGCGGCAGGACTGCCCTGACGTCGTGGACGCTTTTGATTGCGAAGATCGGGATCGCCCGGAGGGTATGAGGTCGACCAACCGGTCGACACCCGCTTCTCGCCGCTAGAGCAACTACTTAGCTATTATCTGGTGAAGTGGCGTGGGTATCCACATTCCCAAAACTCATGGGACTACTAGCGGGATGAACCTGGCTGCCGGAGTGCTCTCGCGAGCAGGGGAATTATGGGTATCGCCCGCTAGAGACTCCTCGTAGTCCACCTCGGGCTCACCGCCCTCAAAGGGGGAGCGACGTCGGTCGCGCGTTCGTGACACAGTCTGCGCCCCGCTTGTCGGCGAGCTGCCAACGTCGCTAGCAGCCGAGCTGCGCATGACTCTCGCTCTTTAGCGAAGGCGAGACGCCATGAAGTACTCCGCGATGGAGAGCGTAGGGGGAGCCGAGGCCTCGGTCGAGAGAGCGCTAGGATGCTAGGGCGGAGACGCCAAGATGCGTGAACCCTGGGAGCGGTTGGCGAATCGGAAGAATGTGCTCGTTGAGCAAGCGTGCACGCGCACCCTCGTATCTTCGTTGAGAGGTTCCGACTAGCAAGGAAGTTGCCGTTGACAGGCCTTGACAAGGCAGTAAAGAATACTGCGTATCCACGGTTTGGTGTGTAACGGGGTTACACGGCGCTGAGCTCCTTGACTACATTAGTGTGACCGACACCGGCTAAGACACATGTCACAGATCTATGCGCGCTACATCGTATATCTCACACGTCACATGTATGCATGTGAGGGCAGTTGACTCAGAGCCACACGTTGCATTTAGATTAGGATTTAGGATGCTAGATATTAAATCCGTTACATCTAGGATTAGGACAAATAAGAAATCAATTCAGTTCAGCTTGCATTTTATATAGTTAGAGTTACTCCTTTATTATAGGGACACTGACTCTGTGAGTCCCATATAGTGGACTACTTGGTTCTTGTATAGAACCGAAGGCTACCGCCTTGCAAGCGAGACTCTACAATTCAACTAAACTTCCTCAGTGCGGTGCACACCTACGCAGCCCCGCCGCAGAATGCCACGTAAAACCGGTATTTGTACAAACGGGAAAATCATAGTTTTAACATCCTTGTGCTTAACACTGCATGTGCGATGGACACGTAGTTGTTAGTCTTGGTTCAGATCGTAAGTTTTTCTGAAAATTGCTAGCGAAGGCACTGTATAGCCATGGCAACTTACCGAAGCTTCACCAGGCTGAAAAGAACTGTGTGAACTAGTTCCATGGTACAAAGTTACAATAATTGAGTCAGACAACAAATCAGCAAGTCAAGATTTTATCTTACAACTCATCGCATCGCCTACGTAAATGGATGAACTAATTGGCGGTGAATCGATATGTAGTCGCTCTAGGAATTGACCGCATCCGGCCTTCGCTCTCTACAATGTAGAGACTCTACTACGGTGCCATCCACGCTCGTTACCAATCTGGAAACCTACGAACGCGTCGTACGGATACTCACGCACTAACCGGACGGTTAGACGGAAGCGTACAACACCGCAGTGCGCAGCGTCTTGACCAGGTCGTGCGTGTACTCGCTGAGCTGGTCACACTGGAAGTGAATGAGTAGTGGCTACTAGGATAATATCCAATAATGAGAGGACACGGCGTTTAAACCAAGGATAAATATTTGTTTTTTAGACCAATCACAGCAATTTGATCGTTACAATCGCTTAGTTAAAAATCGTTTAACGTTATAATTTTATCGTTCGGATAACGGTGAACGTTGAAAGCACTACCCCTAAGGGAATCCCTCAAATCTCCGGATTAACGCATTTTGGAGATGGCATTTTGACCGGTTTCCACAATAGATTGATTGAAGTAAACACAGTCATTATCTCTATGCTGATGTTGCAATATTTTATAGAGTCTCTTAGCACTTGATACAGACGTTTGACTTGGAAGGAAGACCACTTGGGAAGAAAGATGAATATTGGAAAGTGAGAGATTGCATCAATCGACAAGTTCTAGTTCGACAGTGCCTACATCTAGCTTGTGCATAGGCATACCTCACCTTTACCCTTTTGGGCATTCTTACGTGCCTATGTTAGGCGCGTGGCAGGGATTGGAAAAAAAAGATTGATATTGTAGCATTGTAAAAATTGTTCCTTACAATATTGATTGATTGAAAACTTGCAATATCTACTACAAATTGATCAATATTGTGTAGAAGAATACCAGAATCTCTTGCGTTGATACTGGTCCAGTATGAGATCGAGGAAGCGTATATGCTCATCTGCAGTCATACTGAATTCATCCAAGAAAGATGAAAGTGCCAGAAATCTCCACCCTTGCGTGTGACTATGAATATAGCTAAAGAATGCTCTCCATTGTCAGTGAGACCATCAAATACCAGAACAAACCGCTCTTCCTTGAGTTCTTCAGTAACGTGGGGTTCTATTAGCTCTACGCGGGCAGCCATCCGAACTTTCAACGTCTTCGAGCATATAGAGTCGAACCTCACCGCTGAGCGTATTGTTGGAGCATCCACGTCGGAAAAGTGAAGTACTAGGTTCATCCACTGATATGTTGACAAAGCGTGCCTGTCGACAAACATTTCTATCGATACTTTCTTCTTCTCGCGGATGCACGTCCGGACAATGTCTTCATGTTTGGGCACCAAATGGTTCAGTAGGTTTGTGTAGCCCGCCTTCTTCAAATGCTTGACGAAGCTGTTGCACGCATTTCAAGTTTGCCCCATGGGACTGGGATCCCGGAATATTACAGCGACAACGGCTTTTGAGCTGAATTTAGGGGCTTGAGCCGTGAAGAAAGTTGAGATAGCCATGATCAGGTAGATTCTGAATTGTAAAGAGCCGATATAGTCGGAGTTGCCGGCTTGGAAAGGGATGCGGTGAACTGGAGGAGCGCTGATTTGAAAGTGAGGCTTGGAGTGGTCGTTGGCAGGTGAGTTGTGTGCTATCCCACCTCGTTTTCGATTGGCGTAGCTATTTACGCCTCTGCCAAGACTGCGAGGTCAACTTCAACACAATTAGATCGCCGTATTGCAATTGATTGTCCTCGATATTGATATTGTTACACTATTGATTGATTGAAAAGTCAGCCTGACAATCAATTAACAATGTATATTGTCCGATCCCTGGGCGCGTGGCTTCTTAGCTTCGCACTGCGCATCCATGCTAACTGCAGCATCTCCATGCTGCCTCCCTCCACGCCATCTTGAATGCTCATGCCGCCAACGCGTGGCCGTGCACACAGCGAGGTGAATCTTCCTTGCTACACCTGACCCTCACCATCAACACTCCCCCGCAACTCGCTGTCGCGCACACTGCTTCTCCTGACCAGAGTGGTGAATACTTTTGTGAGGAGACCTTTGGTAAGATAATCGGCGAGTTGGTTACGGATCGGAATATATTGCAGCGTAACCATTCCTTGAGTGACGTGACCTCGGATGAAATGATGACGATGTTTCGCTTTTAACTATTACCCACCGTTAGTCGCAATATCAATAGCACTCTGATTGTCTTCATGCACCACCGTGGGGACTTGACACGCAGCTCCCATCTCCTTTAGTAGACTGCGGAGCCACACAATTTCTTGCAAGCATAGCGATAGCGCCATGTACTCCGCTTCAGCTGAGCTGAGCGCGACGGTCCGTTGAAGCTTGGACTTGTAAACAACGGGCGCACCGTTCATAACGACCATCACTCCTGATACCGACTTGCGTTCCTGTTTATCGCATGCCCAATCAGCATTGCTGAAAGCAGCATGTTCGCTGGCCCGGCGTTCTACTCGATAATGAAGACCAACGTCCGCAGTAGCTTTTAGGTACCGCAAAACCCGAATAGCGGTTTTCCCATGAGACTCGTTCGGGGACTCCACGAATCTGCTCAATCGGCCAACAGCAAAGGTAATGTCCGGTCGGGTACCCATTACCACGTACAGAAGCGATCCGACCAACGATCGGTAAGGTTTTCGGTCCATGTCCGCCTGCTCCTGCGAATTGAGGTCGCTTTTTACCAATGTTTCACCCGGGAGATTTGGATTGTAAGTTCCATGAGCAGCAGTTTGGTTGTACCGATCTACAATCCGTTCAATGGTGGGCTTCTGTGAGAGCACCAATGTAAGTCTGGAAGCAGAGTACTCCACCTTCATTCCTAGCACGTACGTAACAGGTCCGATATCTTTGATCTTGAAGTATGTAGCCAACTCGCGCTTCACGTCTGCAATAATTTCCCTGTCCTTAGCTCCGCTGAGCATGTCATCGACGTATACACCAATGTAGACAGGAGAGTCGCCCATTTCCTTGACGAAAACACAAGCGTCAGACTTACACAAGCGAAATCCCATTTTCTTCAGTGCCTTAGTCAGCGTCTCGTACCATACAGCGGCTGATTGCTTGGGTCCGTAAAGGCTTTGAAGCAGCATGCACGCGACACCAACTGGAACCACAACCCCCGGAGGAGGACTCATCAGCACACGCTCCTTCACACGCCCTTGTGTAAAGGCAGCATCAGCGTCTACCAGCTCCACCTCGTACTTAAGCTCCAGATTCCGGTTCAGAAATACGCGGATCGAGTTCATGTTGACCACTGGGGCGTATGTCTCCTCATAGTCGACACCAAATGTCTGGTGGCACCCAAGCGCTGATTTCACCATGCTCATTTCGTTTTAGAGCAAATGCCCATTTCGAACCGATCACCTTCGTGCCTGTCGGTTGCTGCACGTAATCCCAAGTGTGGTTTTTAGCGAATGTAGCAAGCTCCTGTTTCATGGCTTCTTTCCAGCGATCAGCATCGCTCGACTGCATAGCTTCACTCTTAGGCACTTCTACTGACACGTTTGCCTGTTCACTCTCGGCCCGTTGACGTTTAGTGTCACGGTGGTCTTTGTTATCGACGACTTGGACACGGTCAGGTTCGTCGCCTCGCTGCCCATTACCTCCGGTGGTCTCGATGTCATGGTCACCATCAGGAATTGGAGGCAGCACCGGAATTTCCGTTGCTTGACGTCCGATTGGCAATACTCGTCGAGGAGCTAAAGCGAAAACGGTCCGGTCACTGTCGACGATCTCAAATGGGTCACGGCGCAATTATTTGTTTGGCGATGATGAAGGTCGATGAAGACATGCTTGAAAACCCGAATGACATCGAGCAAATGGGAGAGGAAGATACAGCAGTAACTCTTCATGCTTCTGGTCCTGCTGTACCGACTGCTGCATATGATAGTAGTCGTTTGCTCGGGGTTTCACGTGGTCAGCTAGCTGTCGTACCTGTTCGATGTGAGTATCCATCGGTTCGGGTGTTAGCGCCGCTAGTACCCCTGAAACCGGAGCCGCTAACTTTTCTTCGTCATCGTCGTCCACGTCAGTGGCTGCGTTGATCGGGCTGTCGTCATGACTTGTGGCGACTTGAACGTATCGGGTTGCGTTCGACTCATTCAGACGGACACTACGGCTGATCACAAGCTTGTTCAAGTTGACTTTCCACACTCGATACGCCTTTGAAGCGTCTGCATACCCCAAGAAGATACACTCAAACGCCTTGGCATCCAATTTCTTGCGCTTCGACTTGTCGATGTGTGCAAAACCTTTTGCCCACACGTAAGTTGCTCAGATCGGGTTTTCTCCCTCAGACTAGCTCAAACGGCGACTTCCGTGCATCGAGATGGTTCGGAATCCTGTTGACGATGTAGACCGCTGTGTTAACGGCCTCCCCCCACCAGCGTTTCTCCACGTTCTTGTGATAGATCATTGACCGTGCCATCTCCATATGCATGCGCTCTCAAAGACCCCATTTTGTTGCGGAGAGTAGGGCGCTGTTGTCTGATGGATGATTCCGTGTGCCTCGCAGAATTTAGAAAATTGGTGTTGACACATTCCCCGCCATTATCACTGCGGATACAGCGCACGCTGTGGCCGAACTGATTCTCCGCAAAACTCTTGAACTGCATGAACTTATCCAGGACTTCCGACTAGAAGTAAACCACTGTATACCGCGAGAAATCATCGAAACGTAAGGACGTAGCGGGCTCTAACGGTCTTGACGTTCATAGTCCCCATCACATCACTGTGCACTAACGCCAGTTTGTGCTCTGACTTGACTGTAGTTTTCACTGTCCTCGGGAACGTCGCGACGGACAGCTTTCCTTTCATGCATCCAGAGCATACTTCCTCGTCACAATGGTGCATTAACAGTCATGTTCACCGGTAGTCCTGCGCTTACCTGGTTTTCCGCTCGGTGCGTTCCCCTTAGTGAACACAACACCACTAACAAAGTAGACTTTTTTTGGGGGGGGGGGGAGGGGGGGGGTCGTATTTGGGTCGGGTCGGGACTTTTGTCGGACGAAGATACCTTGAAGCGATGAAAGCTTTAGATACAGAAAACGACAGAAGATGCAGGTCATCTTTCTGGTGTGGTGACAGCTGCAGGAGTGCATGACTATTCTTAGTGGCAAGTAAAAGAAAACCACCTTCGCGACTTCCTCAACAACCAGACAAATCGTTTTGCTAGGAACCTAGAAGAACGAACCCTAACCCCTTCCCTCTGAGAACAATGGCCTCAATGGCAGATCACCTTCGATCGCAGGAATATGAGCGCGTGCGCCATTCCAAGTCGATGCTGTCGGAACCGCGCTTGTCTGATGAAGACGCAGCGCGACTGGTCGAAGCGTACGAACGTAACGACACTTCAGCCGCTGATTATCTCGCAATCGTCACGGAGAACCGCCCGTTCACGCCACCCCCTACTTCTCACGTAGTAGTCATTGACTCTGGAACTTACTGCAGCTCCGTTGCGATGCCTGTTGTGTTTAACTCCTTTCTCCAAGACCACGGGAATCAAGTTGTTCATGAACTTCTCTCACGTTACGAAGTGGCGCTTGTGGAAAAGGCCCCCTCGGGTGGTATCTTCGTCCACGTACGCTCAGCAGAAGCAGAAAAGCAATTGGTTGGACAAGAAGTTAGTCTCCTTGGGCGTAAGTTCAAGATCAAGTGCCAATCTCCTTTTGACAACAAGTTCTACTTGGATGTCTTTGGAGTGAGGTCCACTGCAACGGCCAATGCGCTCTTCATGGGCTTAGCCAAGATTGGTGCAAGACCGTTTTTCTTGACGCCGCGAGACGTCAACATGGCTACCCATGTAACGACATCAACCTGGCGTTTTTACTTTGGGCAGGAAGAGGCTCCTGCATCCCTGAAAGTACGTGGATTTGTAACGAATCAATTGGTATATGGGCGAAAGTTTTTCATCGCGCGTGGAAAACGTTCGGAGGCACCGCCGACGCGGGCGGCTGGCTTTAAAAAGTCACCATACTCGGTGGAATTGCCTTACGGAGACGAAGCCCATCCAAGCACGCCTCCAGCTCCTAGAGAGCAAACAGCTCCTGCAAGACGTAGTTGCGTGGAAACGATGCCAAGGCAGGAGCTTCAACCCCTGCCATCCCAAAGTCAACGCGAATGGCAGTCGTTGCCCAGCTCTAGCAAGCGTCGCGATACCTTGGCGATAGAGGCTGAGCAACATTTGGGAATGGACAGCCAAAATGAAGTTATTGAAAATCGTGAAGAGCATTCCCCGGAAGCTACTGCGCAGGAACTCATTTCTTCCGACGCAGAGATGCAATCAACGCCAAGTGAGGAGGATGTGGACATGATACGTCATATGGAAACTGGCTTTAAGCGAACGGATAGACCAGAGTCGTCCTTTTCAGATGAAAATCCGTTTTCAGCACTTGAAGTCTTGGACTGTGACTTTGAAGCCTTTGAACCAACAACTACGGCCGATTGGACTGCGGGAGTACTGATGGTGCCTCATCTCGCATCAACTGGAACTACGCAAGAAGCTAAGGAACCTCTTCCAACTAAACGCCGTACGCTGGAAACAAAGACTTTGCTGGTGGCAGAAGAAAACGTTTTGGTGTCTGCTGAAGAAGCAGAGCTGGAATCGCATGAAGACCGCGTGATGCAGAACACGCAACATTTGAAACCTGTTGAAAAACTTCTCCAGACGTCGAAGAATATGGATAAAATCGTCGAGTCCATTGCGTCGATGCCTACGGCCTGGTCAACAGTGTTCTGTTCAGATCTTGCAACGGGGGGCAAGAACTTGGACGAAGTTGCTTCGGTTCATTTGCTAAACCGAATTTTCACTGCCAATGACACGGAGAGAACTGAAAAGTCCTTTAACAAACGTGCAATCGAGTCCCACCTGCCACTCGGTAAAACACGGAGCACCTATGCCAACTACTTGGCTAGAGAGCTGAAACAACAATCTACCAAGGCACAAAATCAGTGGGGTATCCTGCACCTTCTTAGTGCCTTCGAGTTGCTGTTGAAGTCGATGGCCCCCTTTTTAACTGAATCAAGTGAGTGGATCCATTACCTCACGGGCGAGGAAGATACCGACATGACGTGTGGGCGTGACTCTCTTTTATCGGACCAAATACTACTCAAACTACTTCGCTCTCACTTAGGAACCCAACTGCTGACAAAGCTATTACAAAAATTACCAACAAGTACGCTCCTGGTGGACCTTCAGGCGCTGAGCAACAGCGACTTATCAGCACATGAGCTTCCCAGTATCTCCCTTGAAAGTTTGTCGTCGACTTCAGAGACGGCCCTGACAAATTAAGATGATTGGAGGTCTGGATGTAGGTCAATCATGCAAGATTTTGACCTGGAATGTATGGAGTTAAAGAGGGAGGCAACTCACTCATCTCACTGCACCTTAAGTACTTTTATTTTTCGTGTATTCAAGAAACCCGATTCAAGGACTGTCGTCATGCAGAACGATTTAGCTACTTGGTGGAACAATGTTTCGGAGGACGAGTTTTATTTTCAGATAAGAATGGGGAATCGCAGCAGACTACTTTTTCGAGGAGTGGAGGTGTCGCGACAATAATCCATGGTTCTTGTCCAGGTGTTGATTCAGCAACAATTGTTGCAACCAAGACCATCCCCAATCGTTACTTGCTTGTTAAAATGCGGTGGGGGGACAAGGTTTGCTATATTCACAATATTTACGCGCCGAATGATCCGGTGTCGAGGAAGGCGTTATTTGAACGGCTTCCAACCAATTTTGGCGAAGACGGAGGTGAAGCCATTCATGTGATTTGTGGAGATTTTAATTTGCCGCTGAATCCTGACATTGATGCTATTGGAAGTAGTTTACGACCTGATTCTAGCAGAAAAGCTTTGGAATCGTGGATGGCGGAGTTGAATGTAGTAGACGCGTGGAGGCTTCATCATCCTGAGGCAGCCATCTTTTCGGGCCCGCGACCCCGTCGAAATCGCTTAGACTACATTTTTATCTCCGATTCGCTAATGACAGCTTGCTATCAAGACTCAACCTATGAAGATTGGGAAGGAAGCGATCATAGGGCCCACCATATGAATCTCACGTCGTGGCATCACCCCACAGGACCAGGATTTTGGCGGTTACCAGACTGGCTTGTGCGAATACCACAACTTCGCGCAGATATCCAACAGGAAGCCAAGCTCCTACTTCAGGTCTTGCGTGATTCAAACAACCCTGGAATAGTATGGAAATCGTGGAAACAACGGATGAAAATGTATCTCAAAAGATGTCAACGTACTATGAAAGCTACTGAGCAAGAGGAACTATGTCGTACAAGGCAGTTGCTTGAAGAATCCTCTGCAGCCGTGGCTCGTGATGGTGATAATGACCGTGCCGCTGTCGAACTTCATTTGGCCAAGCAAGCATATGAACGGAGCAAAGAGGAATGGTCAGAATTTCGTCGTGGGGCTGGATTTGAGCAGATGGTAACGGAAGCCGAGCGAAGCTCGTCGTTTTTCTTTCGCGCGCCACGCTTTGTACTTCGTAACACACCTTTTAGGTCGATTAACCTCCCAGATGGATCTGTATCAAATGACCCAGCTGAAATAACGGGTGGTTTTCAACGTCATTGGGGAAAGATTTTTGGAGATGTTCGGTTTTCGCAGGAAGAACACCTTATTGATGTTGTAGCTCAAAATAAGCTGTTGGATTCGATACATCGCAAATTAACAAGAGAGGCTCGGACAACTCTTGAGATCGATATCACAGGGAAGGAACTAGCTTCATCAATTCGTTCGATGAGAGGGCATTCAGCACCCGGACCGGATGGATTTACAACTGCTTTCTACCAGGTAGACCCTGATTTATTTGGAGCAATATTGGCAATAATTTTCCGATACCAACTACAACGCGGAGAACTACTGCCTCATCAGCGATATTCGTCGGTGGCTCTTCTCTTTAAAAAAGGAGATCGGGGTGATCCAGGCAACTTTCGACCAATTACGCTAATGCCAGTGGAAGTCAAAGTATTGTCGAGGGTGCTCACAAACCGGATAAAACCCTTAATGGCCTCTTTGGTACATCCTGACCAAAAGGGCTTCATCCCTGGTAGATCTATTCATCACCAAGTAATGCTCGTACGTGATCTCCAACATTTGGTGACATCTCGAGGTGGTAAAGGTGTTGCTACATTCCTAGATTTTGCGAAGGCATACGATCGTGTGAACCGTGAATATCTATTCAAGGTGATGGAATACCAAGGTTTTGGTCCTAAATTTTTATCGTGGATCAGGCTACTCTACAAAGATTCACAATGTTCATTGATGCTAAACGGATGGGCTCAAACGGCTTTAGAGCCTTCCCGTGGAGTTAAACAAGGCGATCCGTTGTCACCGTTTCTCTTTGCTCTGTCACTAGAGCCATTGGGCAATTTACTTCGCGCTGCACAAGAACTGGGAGTTGAAGTTGACGAAACGCTGTCTATTCCGGTTGCTTTCTTTGCTGATGATACGGTGTTGTTCTCTAAGAATGCAGAGAGTGTCAAACAACAAGTCCGACTGGTTGATCTATACTGTTCCGGATCCGGTGCTTTGCTAAACCCCGAGAAAAGTAGGATCATGAGCCTCAATAACCATCGAGCGGCTCCACTTGTTGAACCGATGCGATCGCTACAAATTGGAGAAACAGTGAAGTACCTTGGTATTCCCTTTGGGAATTTTGATACGTCTACTATAGTGGCAGAAACGCTAGACAAAAAATTGATGACTCGTCTTCGACTGTGGAAAGGGAGAGCTCGAACTCTGCTGGGGCGACGGTTAATTGTACAAGCGGTGATTCTATCTCTGTTGTGGTACTTTACGACCACAATTAATATCCCAGTACGATTTATCAAGCGATGGCAGGGAGTTGTGACTCGTTATGTGCTTTATAACAGAGTGTCTACAAGTTCGGGCGGAATTAACATTGTGAAGAAAGGTTTAGCTACTCAGTCACGTGCGGATGACGGGATCGGGGTCCCGGTACTCGCAACAATTATCCAGAGACAGCGATTGATGCTATTTCAGCAAATCATCCAAGAGCTAAGTACACACACGGACGACAGTGACTCTGTTTGGTACAGACCAATTGCTGCACTATTGCGACGGCGATATGGGGCATACTCAAGACAATGGTCTGGGGACTTCCTGCTACAGAACCCCCCAAAACCCCCGGGATGGCGGGAAACCATGCTGCCATTGTGGTGGCGCAAGTTGTTAAAAGACTGGAAACGAATTCAGTGGCCTCGGAGATTGTCCTTGACGTATACAAGAGCAAAGGCCGTTCAGTACGCGCTGTACTCTCCGATCTGGTGGAGCATATCATCAGCCTTCCAAGTATGGCATCGTACAGGTTTGACTCGACAGCCTGTGGGGGTTGGAACTAACTCCTTCAGAAGTCTTTGCCGTCAACTAGCAACCGAAGAGATATGGTGTTTAGCCGACCTGCTGGACGCCTCTCATCAGTGGCCCACACCTTTTAACTTCTTCTGCAAGATTCGCGG
The DNA here is from genome assembly GCA_032432875.1 of Phytophthora meadii. Classification (NCBI taxonomy): domain Eukaryota; phylum Oomycota; class Peronosporomycetes; order Peronosporales; family Peronosporaceae; genus Phytophthora; species Phytophthora meadii. The sequence goes on along the minus strand of JAUMGV010000057.1, from coordinate 310,734 downwards.
CTTGGTGATGCCGTTGCTTGGATCGCAGATCAAAGTAAGCGACATATTTAGGCTGTACCGCCAATTAACCCAAGTGTTTCGACGTGTGTTGCCTCACCCAGAGGCAGGAGGGGTTAGAGTTTCGACAAGGGGGCCCTTCCCTCCTTCATGTGGAGTACAAACAGACAAAGGCGTTATTTTCTTCCCAAATCTTCGGCGGAATGACTGGAATGTACTACTACAACCGAATCAAGCAGTAGCTTCTCACCCTATGAGGGAACTCGGATGCCCTCCAATGCGCATTCATGCTACATTATCCCAATATCTATCACTGCGAAGATGCCTGGTTCCAGTGGTGCATGATGTCCTATTACGATTGTTCTTTGGAGACCTAATTGTCGGGTCACGGCTATATTTCCTGAAAAGACTAAACCCAACGATTCAGCAGTGCGTTCGAGAGTCGTGTGTAGCGATTGAAACGCTGGAACACTGTTTCTTCTCGTGCCCAGGATTACAAGAAATGTGGCAGTCACTATGGGTGCCATGGAGCAAAATTTTCACAGTCGACTTAAGTTGGAGACTGCTACTATTCCCGCAGTCACGAGATGTTAATGCGG